>JAQGCB010000681.1:0-19418 GCA_034698835.1 Protaphorura tricampata
GAAGGAAGATTGGCCTAGGCTGATCCAATGGATCAGGGATGGAGGACCAAATGGTCGTGTAATTAACCCGGCGGAGTCTGTCATCGTTAAAACGGGTCCCAAGAAGGGACAAATGAAGATGAAACCACAATTGCTTGTGAAGATGTACTCTCCTACTGGTGTGAATGAAACTCCCTGCTATTACTATTTTGAAAATAGGGATCGTTATAACCCCATCTGTGATGAAGCTGGTATTTTTTTCTCCTTCCATTCAATTGAATACAAGTTAGCTTTATTTGAGATTTCTTCTAATTGTGATGTTTTCTATCTTTAGATTGTTTGTCAGCCAGTGGTGTCACATATTATGGCAAGAAGTGCATTCCCCACCTCGGGGCAAAGGCATATGCAGCTGTGGAGATAAGCCATGAGTTTAATGAATGTACTAGTTTCTACTCCCTATGTTTCAAATTCGATTTTGAAAATGGAGCGACTGAGGGCAGGAAGGAACAACGATTCAAAACAACTTTGCAAAGGAATATTAATACATCAGGAGGGGGTCCTACTCAGTGGCAGATCTACATTGCCAGACTGAAAACCCAAGGAATCCAAAATAATATGGTACATTATGTTACTAAAAAGGAATTTTTTGACAGACCTGATGATGCTGAGAAGTGTTTAGCCAAATGGGAAGTGAGTGTCACAATGTTTTGTTTCGAATGACTTTTAATTATTGTTCTAATGATAGCTTTATAAATGATTTTCGTTTAATTCCAGACGGCTCGTTTGTTTGCAACATTAAATGGGAGTTTATACAAAGGCAGGTTATTCCAAAGCTTAAATGCCGCGCTTGCTCTCGCCTACAAAAATGAAGGAGACATGGAGGCTCATCTCCGCACCGAGTTCAATACAATTCTTACTTGTTCACCTGTGACCCCTGGCAACTATGTGTTACCACCTGAACTAGGAAGAATGGTTGTTGCAAACACTGAACCAGATGAAGATGAATTGACCATCTACATGCAGGGTAACCATGAAGTGATGTACTCGGGTAAACAAAATAAAACGGGTCCGGGAATTGCATCGGATAAAAGCGGACACGGAGTCATCCTACGTTATTTAAATGCAGGAGGAGCACCTTTGCTCCCATATGCTCTTCTTTATTGTAAGAAGGAAGGGTATGAGGAGACAGAGGAAGTGATCAACCTTTGTAATTACATTGGCCACTTGTTCAAACTCAAGAATAAGTTCACCGAAGAAGATTATCTGTGCCTCAACAAAGAAGTTCGTTTTGAGTTTCTGATCGAAAAGTGGGGTACGATTCAAGAGTTTTGTCGTCATTTTTTTGGGATGGAAATTGCCCTGACAACCATTTAATTTTTATTTTTATTGGAAATTTTTAAAAGTCGTTGACTATAGTTATGTGTTCACTTTACTAGTATTTAAAATGTTTTATGTTCCCGTTGAATTAACTATTACACTAACTAAGTGCTCTACAACGTAAGCAATAAATAATAAGTTCAACGGATATAAAAATTTATAATAAAATGTTAATACTTACCATCTCCAATTGTAACTCTTCGTTAGGCTTCAAAGGCTCATATCTTTTTCGACGAGAGGGAGTTTGGAAACTCACTCCACGATTTTCATGTGACTTACTCTTTTGACTCAAATCCGTCGTACTTCGAGAAAGTCGAAGAGCATTTGCAGTTTCACTCGCACCCCAAATCGGTTTCGCACTTTTACTAGATTGTGACAAGGATTCGATTTTTTTGAGATTCCCATTTAGGACAGGATTAAATTTATCCGGTAGGAACTTAATTGGTGGCTGTGAGCTTGTTGAAATACCAGTGTGAGATCGGGATTTAGCCAAAGGCACGTCTCCATTTTTAGGTCGGTCTCGATCATCCGTATTCTAAAAAAATCCATCATATATGTATACTTCCATCCAAACTCATAATCATTGATAAAATAATTAAATTTTTGTTTATTAAAACGTTTAAACTTACACGAATGATTCCAGCCAGACGCGAAGATATGTGGTCATATTTCGTATTTTTAGTTACACCAGGAACAAAAGTCGCTTTCATGGGCTGCTGTTTCGATTTTTTCTGTTGAGAACTTACAGCCCGAATTCGACGAACATTCTCGAACATGTAATCCTTCTCTATCGCAGGGGCTGTAATTTATATAAATCGAATCATAATTATAAAAATGAGTCTTGAAGAGAAATGTCTACATAGTCGAACTACCTAAAATTCTGAATTGTGTCTATTACGCTCTACTTGTGGAGGATTCGTAAAAATAAGTCTCACTTCTGTATTACAAGTCAAGTGCCGAAACATTACGATTCCGACAAACCAAAATGGTCACAAAACATTTTCATACCGTCCGTAACGAAAAACAATTTCTCATAATCCTTTTACCCTTTCGAGGCGTCGGAATTGAAGAAACCTTAATTATTTTTAATTTTCCTAAAATAATTTTACCTTCCGAAGAAAGACTTTCATATCTGTGACCAGGATAGTTGAAATGAATAATTAATCTCGGGCTAATCAAATTCACTTGTTTGACCTATGACCTACGCACACACAAACGACACTAAATAAGAAAATTGAATCCGTCATAATTTTATTTTACCTTGTGTTTGCCATGGCGGGTCAGCTGGTCTCGGCATGATGGAATGTTGGTTGATGACCAAAATGAAATTAAAACTGATGAAAATTCAGCAGTGATTTGACACTTGGCGGGATGGCGGGATAATTTTACGAGGAGCAGGAAGGGAGAACTGAAACTGACTTCCGTAAAAATATTTTTTCTCACAATAAAAATACGAATTCAAATTCTTCCCCTGAATTTTGAGTTTGAGATGTTTCCGCCCTCAGAATTCGCAGCAGGTGGCACGACCCTCCACTCGCACGCTGGAACGATTTTTCAATACATGCCATTCTGTCCTCTCATCACTCGCGCGGGCATCGCGCTTTTAATTCAGCGCTAATCGTAAGTATCGCGCGCAACACAATTTAGAGGAAGTTATCTGTATACGGGATTATTTTTTTTTGCACCTGAGAATTTGAGCCAGAGGTTTCTACGGAATGACTTGGAAAGAGTCCTGAGAATAAAATGAATGAATTTTTAGTACAGGGTGACCCAACAGAAGTTTTCCCAATTGGATTAGCCTAGTGTAGAATTTGTAACTGCACAACATGCGTTGGCCTTATTTTGATAGCAAAATTTGGTATCATAGTTCTTTTTTTTTTAAATAGCAGAAGATCTGACTGTGTTTCAATAATTAATACAATTCTCAAGTTTTCTGACAGCACAAGGAAAACGACAAAGCGAGTACTGAGAAGGAATTTCGTTTTGGTCTGCCTTGTACGCTGTTGGTATTATGTAATCGATTTTGATTTTGTTTTGACCTACATGCCGCTGATTGACGGACCTAATTTCGTGGGTATGTTTTTCTTTTCCCAAAAGCTGGTAATCATTGTGTATTGCTTTCCTGGCTATTTCCATTACTGTGCTTTGTGTTTTGTGAGATCGATGAATGGATTTCCTCAATTTCCTGCATGGTGGAATCAATGGAATGAACTGACTGAATGAATAGATTCCAAGGAGTAGTACATAATATTTTCAACATTAGATGCAATGCAATAAGACTACATCATAATTCAGATTTCGATCAAATGCCGCATGCAAAGGTGATGCTTTTGTTTTAGTTGCTCCGCCAGCCGGAAATAGACTTGGGAAAGAAAACTTATCAATGGAATCAGATAATTGTTATTTTTGCATGCAATTTCAAAACTACTACAAGAAACTATACACACCTACAAAGTAAAACTAATTATCCGGCCTTCATATAAAAATGCCACCAAAAGGGTCCGCGACAAAGATTCCTAAAACTCCAAAAAAGAAAAAAGATAAAGAGAAGGGAGGAGCGGACAAGGACAAGGAATCAAAGGAACGTCCTCAAAAAAGTCAAGCAAGAGTTTTACAAGGAGATTCCTTTAATTCGAATGAGTCAGCTAATATTCCTTATTCTGGAGAAAAAGAAAAAAGTGGAAAGAAAAGTAAGAAGAATTTGGTTGCTGGTACCAGTACACCGAATCAAGCCACAAGTTCACTCAATACTACGGCCAAAGATGACCTCTCGAGAAGTTCAACAGAAGAGTCAATAGAGTCAACGTCTGTTCAGGCATCACCCAGTAAAGCTACCAAAGGTATGACATTGTAATTGACAAAACAAAATCGACATTTATTTTTCTTAAATGGATTGAATTGTAGGTACAAAATCACATTCTCAGCACCGTCACCACCACCACCACCATCATCATCATCGCACCCATGAAGAAAGGAGGGACAGGAAAGTCCAAGCCTCTAGCATAAAATTTTGCAATGGAATTGTAGAGAAATTTTGGGGAAATTCATGGAATATTTGCGCTGAGAGATTTCTCCAAGGCAATGCTCCACTTGCAGTATCACTGGAATTACGAGATACTTGGCTCAAGATAATTGAGGTGATATAATGCTTTCGGATTAAGTATAGCGTTGCGTTGCAATGTTAAGCTACGCATAAGCTCGCGCTTTCACCTTTGAGAATGCCAGAAAGTGGCATGAGTTCCAATAAAATGAAGGCAATTTTGACATTTTTCTCTCTTCAAGGCTGAATGGTTAGACCAAGATCAACCAAGAGAAGAAGTCATCCCAGATATGTTTCTTGCGGATGAACCACCACTTCCGTTGGCTTCTGATTCGTGGTCAAAAGAAGCCATTGAAGTGCTACCAAATGACAGGTCAGTTAACGATAGTACTTTTGACGATGAAAGAAACCAGGAAACCCAGAGACGTGCCAGCGGTAATCACGGGGTCGTTGTCTATGAGCCCGTTTTATAGCATTTCCTAGGATTAGATGTCCTGGATATTATAATATGCAGAAGCACCGAAATACCGATTTTCATATCGCTAGTCGTTCTAGACTAATGGCAAAGGGCCAATCGTCCCTAGATTGCGGTCCTTAAGGATCAGACTTTTTTTAGTTGACCAGTTCCATTATTCATTTGAACGCCTGGGTTTTGTATTAGTTCCAGTCTAGTGCATTCTTCCATGACATATAAGGAAAGCACATCTCATGTAAAACTCGGATCAGAAGAACCCAGGAATTAGGATTGGTAATTTTTGTAGTGAAAGGGTTTACCCTTAACGTTTCACGGATTCATACCAGTGGACCGAAAAAGTGTTCTACCTATGCCAACAATTACTTTTTTGCTCATCTACATTTAAGGGCAACCCGAATGGTTCGAAAGGTAGAACTGGTTTTAGTGGCTACGTGAAGAGTGGTTTCCTTGTCACACCACAAGTCAGTCCAACAAAATTCGAAGGGCAATTATTTTTGTTGGCTATTAGGGGAAATATAGCTGATGTGTTTGATAATTAATGGTTACTACACTGGCGGTGTAAATAGTGTTGAAAAAAGCCGGCCGGGAATTAAAATATCCGGTTCCGGTGCTAGTGAAGTAGCCTTATTTCCGTTTTGATAACCAGGAATACTCTTGACTAAGGATTAGGAATATTGTACAAAGAGTGTGGGTGTTTTGTATGGATGGATGAGTCGTTGGTTCATGTAATTAATTTATCTACAAACACATTAATTAAAAATATTTTGAGATTTTAACGATTAAATAAATACATTATCAAACTACGTCTTTTAGACGAGAGTCCGCCCTAGATCCAGATGCCCGAACAGACGACAGTGGAAACACAGCTCCAAGCAACAAAGGCGGTACTGGATCAATGGAAGAGAAAGATGATTTGGAAAAATGTAAACTAAACCTGGAAATTGTACCTAAAGAAATCAAAGGGTCCTTAAAGGACAAGAAGAAAAAGGTCAAATCGGCTCGGGTACAGAAAAAGATCTCTAAGAAATTTCCAGTGAAACCAAGCCCACGCCAACGTGGGAAGAAAGTTGAAAGTGAGAAATTGAAATTGAAAGAGAAGGCGAAGGAGAAAATTTTACCTAAAAAAGAAACCAATGCGACCTTAATTAAGGAGAAGAAGAAAAAGGTCCAACTGACTCCCGCACAGAAACAGATCGCCAAGGAAGTTCCAGTGAAACCAGGCCCAAGCGAACGTTGGAAGAGTGTTGAAAGTGAGAAATTGGAAGTGAGATGGAAGCCAACGGATAAAAGTATACTTAAAGAAACTTATGCGACCTTCCTTAAGGACAAGAAAAAGGTCCAACCCAATCCGTCACAGAAAAAGATCGCTAAGAAAGTTCCAGTGAAACCAGGCCCAGGTGAAGGTGGGAAGAAAGTTGAAAGTGAGAAATTGAAAGAGAAGAAGAAAAAGTCTAAAAGTCCGAAAAAAGACAAGAAAATTAAGGATGAACTTCAAGTCACCGACACAGAGGGTGAAAATGATGCTTTGCCTAGCGTTCCTCCAAATACAGCACCCACAATTCCATATTTGACCTCGGAACAAGTATGTGGAGAAGATGAGGAATTGGAAGGAGAATATGAGAACGCAATTTTTATTCCTGATCTGCCATATCGATGTGCCATGCCATCCCTAAAACCCTTGCCGAAGGTCTATGAGTTAGAAGTTCTGATGCCACTCAAGGTGAGGAATTTCATTATCTTTCTAAGATTTTGGTTCGATCCCTTGGGCAGATAAAGCGTGGTGGTTGGTTGTGCAATTTTTCTGGTACTAAGGTAGTCTTCGTGTGTTACAAATACAACCCTCTGAAGATTGTTAGCAAAAATACCCAGAGTACAGGATTCATATATTCTAGAAGTAAAAGCCAGAAAAAAATCTGCCACGTTCCGTTCATAATCCCCAAATTCCCACCATCCAAAATTTTTTCAAGGTTCTCTTGACATGAGGCATTTTGCTTGCATGAATCACTGAGGTATCTTGATGAAGTGAGTAATAAAGTCCATAATTACATTACTCTGGACATTTCAACAAAAAAGTAACGCTTTAACGTAAAAATGTAAGGCGCTCACTTGACTGGCAAAAGTAATAAGGAAAGCAATTAAGACACTCGTTATCATTGAATCAATCTCAGGAGCTGTGAACATCTTGCACACTAACTACAAGTATATTTTGTGATTACGAGGAGTGAATAAGTGGAACTACTGAACTACTATGATTATGAATGAGAATTGGTTTACAGAGAGTGCGTATAAAAACTCATAAAAATACCTCTCGTGTCTTGTTTATTGGATAATTAACGTCCCCTCACATTCAAAAAAACAATTCTGGAATTGCATTAATAGCTATACATTACGTTTACATACACACTGGTCAGACCATCTCCCTCATTAATTTTTTTTTCTTTTGTGAAGAACCGGGGAATGTAACGATTTGCATTTGCATAGTACAACAAAACAGGTTAGATGAGTATAACAAGGATCCATTGACGTAAACAGAATAAATATTCTCTCATGATCTTATGGGTGGGTATATCCGACTGACTCCCTCAGGGCTCAGGCTCTGTTCTGTACCCAATGAACTTTTTGTCAAAATTCTGTCAAAAGAATATGGACTGAAAAACAAAGAAATGAAATGTAGTTGTCATTTGGACCATCTGTGCAGTGTAGAATTTAATGGTTCAGGTTCAACTTTCTTCATTTGGGCAGTATTTGTTTTGGGGAATAAAATAATGTTAGTCAAGTGACCAGCACATTTGTATTCATTCATTCATTTGTACATGGAAAAAAAATTGACCGAAACGTAGAGATCCATGTAAAAAAAATCCATCAACTTTCAATATTTTTCGACCTCGATTTTCATCAAAATTAAAATTTTTGCAATGGAAAAATTCAATCATATTTATTCATACGCATGCATTTGAAAAGAATCCCAATACTAAAAAGTAAAATGAGTACGGTTGGCCACCTTGTCGAATTTTCTCAGGATGCGTTTAGTTTGGAATTATTTTTACCCATGTACATTGTGCTCAGAAGACACATATGCACAAGTAGTGTACGAAAAGCGAAAACAGGAAATTTTTTATCGGTATTTTATGGTTGGTTCCTCGTTGTTGTCAACAATTTTTTTTGCAAGGTTTGGAACTAGTAGGTGTACAGTATCTTGCAATAAATTAACCGTAGCGTAGCGTAGTGTAGCTTCTTATCAAGTGTACGTACGGTTGGTATAGAGTGGTAATTTCCAAGAGCGTTAAATTTAACCACCGTAGCAGCGTCTTGTACTTGTACTTCGTCTTCAAGAGGAGTCTTTTAGATTCTGATTGTGGTAAATAGTGTATGTAGTAATTTTTCACACTTCTGATGATTCGAATTGCTAAACATTCATACATACATGCGAGAACAGATCTGGCGGAAAAATATAGTTCGTAAACAAAATGATTTACCATAGGTCATGAGTGCAAAAAAGGAAAAGAAGGCTAGGCTAGGCAACTATTTGATTAGAAGATGGTTTGCGCTAACTGGCTTGAAGTACCCCCTTCTTTTATGGGCTTTTAGTTGACAGTTTTTAATGAGTTCTCCAAATTAGACTGCATAAAGTTGTAAAAAGAACTTCCCTTGTTAACCATTTACAATTTTTTGACAGTTCTTGATTCACGTATTCGAATATGCAAACTCAATTTCAAATTATTTTTTGAATTTCGAATATGAATGTACATACATACATAACAAACGCCCTCCCAAAACTGTGTCAAATGGGAGTACGCTGACATTGCTATTTACTTACTATTTTATTAATTCACTTGTGCAACTGGCTTGGTTTTTCGTATTCTGCATATCACTTGTTTACGTCGTACATAAAACAACAACGTCTCTAGAAAAATGATCATACGACCATTGCGAAAGGATTTCTATTGGCTAAGCTTGGAGGTTGGGTATATTGCATAAAAAAATTAACTGCTTAATGAACTTGATTTTAGTAGTAAACAAGAGTGACGTGCTCGTAAAATATTTACTATTTTGTGAACCAACTGGCCATATTTCCCAGCCATACCTCTAAAATAAAAGATATAATGTTGCAATGTCCAGAATGGACACATTGCGTCGCACGAACACGAGGTTTTTTAAAGGAAGCAGAACATGTGTGCACAAAAAATATTTTCTGGGTTTCATGCGAATAACAAAGTGCGTGCTAACTATTATAGCAGGGGGGAATATGTGCGAATGATCATTACACATTTATGTTCCCCCTTTTTGGCACACTGACATGCAAGCAATAAGCATCAGTCTTCACCTATATTTTCGATAGTTTCGCACTCAATCTTTGAGTGCGTGCAACGCATGATTTGTGGTACTTCTGCTTTTGCATGCCAAAATAAAAACTTCCAGCTGTGAGCTGTGCTAGCTGCCCAAGACACCGTATGAGATCATAAATTGTGGGAGTACTATAATTATTAATCCTTTATAATTATTGGGTTGAGTAGACAATGATCTTAGTAGTATTTATGGCAGGCTGAGTTAGAGAGAATACGTACGCACAGTTCACATCGGAAAATCTGAGTTCAGTATCTTTAATATCTGCAACTTCCGAAATCCGCAAAAATAGATTTTATATGACAACCTTAACATCAACGTGATTGATGTCTATTTATTCACTTTCCCAAGAAATTATCTCCTAATTGCACTATAAAGATGTTCAACTTACGGTGAGGTCTGCTCACTGATGGGGTTTAACTTTTTGCTTTATAAACGTTAAAATTTCATACCAACATCTCGTACCGCGAATTTGCGTTTTCCAGTTCTAGTATGTCTTGCCTGACTGTATGTTTTTTAATTGGCACCATGTACCATACCTGGGACCACGGGTGGATCTGAGTCATTTAATTGTCTTTTTAAAGTTGCCCTAGTTTCATCCCCTACCCAGGAAACACGACTCATTTTCCCGTGTGAATCATACATAAACTGAATAGAAGACGACTGAACACTGAAGTGCGATGCGTTTTGTGCGTGCCAATCAAATTGAAAGGCACACCTGTCAAACGAAGCAGAAAGTAATTTAGAGAAAATAAAAATGCATGTATTTTTTTATAGCAGATATTCGCATGATAGTTAGCAATAACAAGATAAGGATAATAACAACTCTGTACTGCCGCGCCGACCGTCATCATGTATTCTCTTCTCCCCTGAGGTTTTTTTAATGGCTTATTGTAGTACGTCCGTCTCAAATCTTACATTATTCATATATTCATAATAGCACGAGCGTATAGAATTATTGTTATTTTGCCAGGGAAAGCAAAAACACTTCTAAATGGTCGTATGTACATGTAGTGAATTGCATATCCTCGTATGTATGTATAATAAGTGGATGCGATCCAAACATGCAATTTCAGTTTCAAGGTTGAAAAAACATTAATTTGTTCTGACATTGACATTGAGATCTGATACTCACTTACTCACACTACTCATAAATTCACAGGTCTGCATGAGAAAGAGTGCAAATAAGGTCTAATAATAGTAAATAGAAACACTAACTATTTATTGCTGTGAGTGAACAATATTATTGACAAGATTTGACAAACCATGAAAACTGAGGTCCATATGCCATTATGGCATTATTTTATCTGGAGTGAGTTCTGGAAGGAAATGAGCTCATAAAAAACTAATACCAAATTCCATACCACACCATATCATTGGCTGGCACGTAGGCCTCTGTGCGGCTGGATAAATAAAAATCTCTTCTATGTATACTTCTGGAGCACCCCAAAGTATAAAACAGTCGTTAATCATTCTGTTCAACTTTTAGTTCGTAAACAACAAATTACCATCTTTAAATGATTCTTGACATTTACAATTGGAAAGTAAGGACTATGTACGGTTTTACCGGTATAAGGACATAAACTATGTATTACTTTGTGTGGATATGGTATACCGGCGACCGGTATAATACATGCATACACTACGCGTGTTAATAAGCCGGTAAAAATAATGGGGTTTGCAGATAGAGTAATGCAATGCAATGCAGTATATAATTTTTGGCAAGAGCTTGGCTCATTCATGTAGATGAAGGTGCAAGGTGACTTTCAAAGATATAGCAGGATGTGCGGATATACTAACCATTTTTTTATCTACATGGGAGATGTTGAGAGAGAGAGATGGAAATGAAGATCGATGCAAACCAGGAGTGCAGTGCAGTCAGGGATTGGAAAACATCCAAAACTAGTTCAATCTGGTGGAAGGTGTTTACTAGTAGTGAGGGATTTACAGATGTCGTAGTGTCATACTAAAATGATGAAAGCTTTTGATCTGAACGAATTCGAATCTAATAGTGGGAAATTATGTATTTTGACTGATGTACATTTTGTATTTATGGAAAAGCTGATAGTTAATTAGAATTAACATATATTGGATAATCCAAAGGCATCTGATTTAAAACATCCGAAGTACCTTATGAGGATGCCTCATATAGATCGAATTCAAAAAGAGAAAATTTTATGGTAGTATCAACATCAACTTGAATTTACGGATTGTCAGTGACATAGAACAAATCCTATCCGAACTGGTTTTCCTGCCTTGATTTTTATTTTGGTTCATTTATATCAAGTGCCACAGAATCACCCACACAAACAACACACGAGCTTCTGCTTAATGGAATCTGTCAAATGAAAAGGAAACATCCTTTATACTGACTTATACGAGGTCTTATATTAATTCGTTGCACTTGCAGAAATTTTTTATCATGTCATGTACGACTACATTTTTAGCTTGAAAATGTGACTTTTTACTAAGCTTGGGTGAAAACTCAAACTAATTAGAATTTTACCTGACAATTTTCAGTGTCAACTTGCCGGTCACACAACTTGTGTGTACATATTGTTAAAACAAACCATAAAATTTAACCTTAGGGGGTGAAGAACGCAACAATTACTTCACAACTCCATGTGTCTGTTCCTGTCAATTTATTACAAGGTTTACCTTGAAAATAGTGACTTCGCTTTAATAAAATCTCACACGAATTGCTACATTACATCGTTATGCTAAATTCTTGCATTTTTTGTTTTACACTTAATATGACCTTATGTAAACTTGAACAAGTTACTTTTTTCAAAAAGCGTTCTGAAGACATTAAAGTGTGACTTAAGTAGCTTAAAAAATGTCATTTCGGCTAAGTAGTGACGTCGGCATTCGTAATGAGAAGGACTAACCTTGAATTTTCTATTTTTGTGTAATTTTGCCTGCAGTTTAGGAAAGCCAAGGGTGTGAAATACGTATGGAAATGAAACTCATACTTACGCTTCCATATGAGATGTTTCATTACTTATTTATGACATTCTGTTTTAATAAAGCAGTTTTGTCCTTTTTTGTCATTCAAAAAAACTCTCCTACACGCTCCATTTAGTCTAAATCTATGAATTATTATTTGAATGAAGGTCAACTCATATATGGCATATTTAATGCAGCAGCGACTTAAACCATGGACCATATTCCAAACATGCAGGCAGCAAATGTGGAAATAATAGATAGATTTGTGAAGACAATAGCTATTCTACACGGCAGGAACAAGGAACTGGTTAAATTGTTTACATTCATTCATTATGATGCATTTATGGTATGGCATGACGTTAGTATGAATAAGTGATACACTAATTGTAATTCATTTTTACGATTATTAATTTTGGTCAAAGAAAAGAAATCTTGGGTGAAACACAGCTGGCTGCCTAATTGAGAATGCATTGTGAATGTTTTTTTGGTAGAGCCGGATCTCTGCATACACTAAATATTATTTCAATAATTACTCATTTTCATCTGGTGAAGTGAAAATCGAATTCTAACACAAGAAAATCTCAACCCTGGTATTTCCGATAAAGTACACCTTGAATGTAACGACTTTCTCCAGCTTTCTCCGCTGAAGAAAGCGCAGATATGCGAACGCACTTTCGAACGGGAACCGGGCGCAATAGTCAGATTTAAAAGACCGAATTAGTATATGCCACAAATCCTGCGAGTATTATTTTCATAAACTGATTTCTTCTCAACCTTTTCAGAAATTTCCATCGGAGCCTTTCAGCCCTTCAGTAAGCGAAGAGTACGTCCAGCTCGGACAAAAACCATGGTCACCGTCTGAGTGTGGTGGACCGACTGGAAGTGGTGTTTTCAAATTGCCAACGGAACACAGTAGTGAAGCTTTGAGAAAGGCCCGAAAATTACGAAAAGGTTTGTTTAATGTAATAGAATTAAGAAAATACTTGGCAAAGTATTATAGAATCTTGCTAGATTTTAAACAAAATACCCCCTGCTTCTGTATATGAACATATTTGGTATTAACGTAATGGTGCAATCAACAAATAGGATAACGCCGGACAGGATGTGGTTAAATCTCATTATTGTTTTTTGTAAATTAGCCTAATTTTCATCTCTGTTTTACTACTATTTGCATATGGAGAAAACTAGGTGACATGTTTTTACAAAACTCATTATTATGTCATTAGATTTTTATGGTTATGACAGAGTTATGAGTCTATTTATTTTACTACATCTTTAGCCATGCAGTCATGCTAATTGTAACTTGTAGCAAGTGTGTGTATAGAAGTATGAAGGGCACTTTGAGAGTTTTTGGTCGTTTCACGCCCACTCATAAAGAGTCACGGTTGGGTGACACGGCACGGATGTGCTGTATCTGTTTAGAATTTCTAATTGCGGAAGATACGACCAAACGGGAGATTATAATATGTAAAGGAAGGATAAAATTAACTGATAAAACTTGGTGGGCCTCCATGTGGCGGAAATGCGGCTGTGTTCCAGTTTTATTGACATTATTAACATTACATTGTATATATGAGCTCGTGTACATAGTACATATCATTCCAATCCATGAAATCCTTTCCACCTCGTTCTCCTTTTGCTGATTTGATGAGTTGATAGATAAACTGAATAAAATAAAAACATTTCCTCCGTCCGAAATAATTTAATTCAGAAACAATGTGATACATACATTGTGTCGAAATACAAAGACGGAGAGACTAAAGCAGTCTATGAAGGGACGGGCCGGGAGGAAGTAAAAGATAATGAAATATGTCGACTGCTGTGCTTCGTATTCGTAGGGTTTTGAAGCGTTTTTGTTTCCATATATACTGAACTCTGAAGTACAGCATTATTTTGACAGAATTTTCTGCATAAGCTATTTTACGATCAAATTCGGTAGGGTTTACACCAGAACTCGCTAAAGTCATTCTTGAGAGCAAGTCTTATGGCACTCGAAGATTAAGGAGAATAATTATGCTGACAACATATTGAGATGATTTTGAATTTCGACGTACAAATGTGGTTTTAGGCAGTTATCGACTAATACCTAAAAATTTTTAAACAGAACGATTAGGACAAGAAGGTGAGGAGGAAGAAGAGAAAGTCGCTAAGGACGTCGAACCGCGAACGATATTTTTCAAGAAAACCGACAAATTCTTGGGTAAGAAAATCGCTAAAGAAAAGATTGAGAATCGCAAGGTGGACTCCAATGGTTATGAAGGAGAATCTGAAGGAGAATCTGACCACGGTCATCAGGATAACAGACAATTATCTAAGACTCGTACAGGTCAAGCAGAAGATACCGGTCTTGCTGACCCACCATCCGCTTTTCATCTAAATGTTATCGATAGGATTGACAATTTGGCGCATGCAGACTCCGATGAAGTCGTCCATATTTTGGCCCCTCATGTGAGAATCAATTGGTAGAACTTCATTGAGTGTATGGGAATTATTAATATTTTCTGTACAGGAAGCCCCAGACAAAAGTGAACGAGACAGTGCACGACAAGAACTCAAACATTTTAATGCTTCCAAGGCGAGGGCCAAATCAATGGCGAGAGCCAAATCAATCGCGAGATCCAAATCAATCGCGAGATCCAAGTCAATCGCGAGATCCAAATCAATCGCGAGACCCAAGCCAATTGCAGCTCAAAATGCTAAGTCCATTACATCAGGTCAATTTAATTATTCACTTATTTTTTTAAAACATTTTGGACACATTTCGCGAAGAGCCTTGAAGCATGAAATTGCTTGGCTCAAATGTGTATGTGTATTTGTGTCATCCTCACTCATCAGAATCTTTTCCCCACTTCCTTTTGCAGGAAATGTCAACGACCAAGAAGGCAATGCAGGTCATTTGAGAAGAAAGACGAATGTCGCAGCTGGCAATACGGAGAGATTCCAGTTGGATAAGAAAGTAAGTTCCTTTTCCTTCCGCGGAAACATTAGGCAACAGAAATCCTATATTAAAAAACATTTACGACCATTTCATACCTCTTTTTTAATTTTATACCGATTGTTGAAATATTATATTGTAATTGCTCAACCAGTAACACAAATCTTCACGTTAGATCGACACTTCACACCCATCACATCACCCATGTTGAATAGTTTTCCTGGTTGAATCATGAATAGTTTTTATTTCGTATCGTGTAGCCCATAACATGTATCGTTGTCGTCTTTGAATGCACGGGTGTTCTTTTTAAATTGCATAATTTGGGTGTTTGACTTCTTGCCATGGGATGGGATGTTCAAGAGTTCATGGCTCTAGATCCGTGCCAACTGTATTAAGATGTAAGTAGAAGTTACACGTGGAGCGGGTGCAATGTGTTATTTTCATTATAAAATCAATACCTCGTTCTTCTACCGCATGTTAGCTCCTGTATAACTACTTCTGCATTTGATTTTATTATTGCAAAAACATTTTACACAATTTTACGACTACAGTAATCTCTTGTAAGGAGAACATCTCATGTGTGTGTGTGTGCTTTCCAATGTTCAATAGACTTCAACACATTTGAATTTATGTTTCTACTTCTATCTCAAATTGATGGTCCAGTTTATAGAACACATTAAAGTTTTTTTAAAAACTTGTAATCTATTTTGGTAAACGATTTGCTGTGATTCGAGAATCATTTTAATTTTTTTCTTGTTGAAATTAAAAGGGCGTAGCGAATTTGATCAATCCTAAGTAGCATAGTGGTAGAAGCAGTCCTTGACTTCAGACTCGTATCATAAACTCATAATTGCTGCTTTAAGTTCGCTTTGTTTTCCACTGCGGAATGGAGATTCGGTTACTCATACTGTGTGAGTCCGATAATATTTAAAACCCTGTTTTGCAAACGAATGCCGATTCTCGAGTGCTTTCTGACAATTACACAAAATATTCTCCCATTGCGCCGAGGTTAATGACAATACAAAGCTGTAAATATTAAATAAAATAATTCCAACTCATTTTACAAATAATACAGCAAAGTACAAATAAAACACACATCCACATGGTCTGAGAATGCACCCAGACTGCAACACATGCACATAAAAGCACATTTAAACTGTGAAGGCCAATGTCATGCTACAACAAACACACAATGTGCCAAGTCAGAATAATTAAGTGTACATAATTGAATTTGTCTTTGTCGATCAAATGAAAGTTATAATGAACTCGAAGGTTACCTTCCTAATGATATTTTTTTATTCTTTAACAGTCGGTACGCAAGAAGACGGAAGCGGATGTGAAGAATATGAACGTGAGGACGGACGGAGCAGCAGGAATAAGGTTTGTCATTTTAATTCATCTTCTAAACTTCTAAACTAATGTCATTTAATAAGTTTGTGTATTAGAAGAATTTGCTATTCTTTTTTTTTCATGTCTGTTATCCATCAAGACATTTATTTCCTGGTCATATGACCTTTGTTAATCCAAGTCTGGTTTTTGCTGGTTGTATGTGTATTATGTAGCTTATGAGAAATGTGCAGAGTGCAGTATTACGTGCACGCCGGCATGTTCGCACGGTTACATTGCCCAACTTAAATTTCACTTGGACAAAGTACGTAAATAACATACACGAACAAGTAATTTAATACGGATTGAATGAAATGATCTGCAAGTCTAAAATTTCAAGGCTATACAGTTTGGCAATGCTGAAGCGCCGGTTTTCCTCCGTCTGAACGATAAATGCCGGAAATTAAGTTTGATTCTGAAATGGAACGCGTCTATGAATTATTTAATGAAATGTGTATTCTTGATTTATAAATTGATGCAATGATTGACAGATTTCACTATTTAGATGGGTAGAGATCAAAATGGTTAGTTGATTTTATGTATGAAAGGTTTCTTAGAGGTTGTTTAAACATGCTAAATCTTCTCAATTGAAGTGCATTCGAATTAAATGTGTATTGAAGAGAGTGAGATGAGGTTTGATGACGAGTTGACATCAGCTCATACACATATTAGTTGAAATTGGGACATCAGAGGAGTTCATACGTCGAATTAATCAGGAATAACTTCAATTCTCTGTTTGTACTTATGACCTACTTTGACCATCAGACACATGAGTTTGCACAACAGAGGATTTTAGCTGTTTAAGCATTTGTAGGCATTTGCCATGAGATTTTACTGCATGTACTACATTACAAGTGTTGCACAAATATTGTGTAATCGTGAAACATGATTATTAATGTGTTAGTCTTTTTGCTCTGCAAATGCTTTCGCTTTTTTAGAAAGAATTTTTATGAAGATAATCGTAGTCCTTGTATAAACCCTCGTTCGATTTATTTGATTTAAAGAAATCTGCACCAAGTCATTAAAGGAGAAGGGATTTTGGGCATGGAGTTTTGCCGTTCGGTTAGAATTGGCTGGATTTTGGATATGATGTAGCCCTTAGTCTTCAAACATTTTACCCGCCCTATAATAACTTAATAAGAAATTAACGAAAAATGCATACACTCCACACAATGTAACCACAGAATTCTGGTGTTAATAAATACCAAGAAAATAATACTTGTGCGATCGTTCGTTTTCACACTGTGTCGCGCACAGCTATTTTAATGGAATCCAAGGAGAAAGTTATCCGAATTCGACTTTCTCCCAAACTTTCTCCTACAAGTTTTCAGAAATTGTCAAAGTGGAAAATTACTTTCAGATGTAAACTGCAAATGCAGTCAATACGTTTTACGATTACCTGACCTCGACTTTATCAGCACAAAGAATAAAGAAAAATATAAAGGTGAAATGTCATCCATAAATAGAAATTGAACTAGGTACCTAATCCAAGCTAGGCAGACTAACAAGCAAAGTAAAAAATTAAGTTTTGAATTAGATTAAATGTAGAACTAGTTGAAACTAGTTTCATAAGATTATATAAACTTCACTTGCTTGGATTAAATTAAACTCGTCGTCGTCTGTGCACTTTATCAGGCGGACTGGTTAGATTTATTAAACCTAACCTGTACAGATAAATGCATGCAAGCAAGGCAAGGCTTAGGCTTAAGAGAAGACGTCAAAGTGTGCTCGTAAAAAATAGGACTCCATTATATTTATTTAATAACCTTAACCAACCGGGCCCAATGTAAATGAACTTTACTTTGCCTTGTTTATACAAATCATATGCCCAGCCTAAAGTTGTTTATTCATTTTGGCTGGTTTCAGCGGATTTATGATTCTCATTCTCGTTAAAGGTCATCAACAATGTTTCGGTCTGACTAAATACCTCATCTCGAATACAAATAAAAGCTGGACGTAGGCGAAGATATATTATTGTCAAGTTAAATGGCTCTACTACGAGCATTCATTTTATTTGTTCGATTCCAAGTTTCCACGTAAAACTGGCCATTTACAAGGCACACTGATGTAATGTAAAATTCAAAAGAGCTGGATTTCTAATATCGAATTAAACCTTCATGTAAAATCAAAATCTTGGCATTAACATTTTCTCTCCATGATCATTCCGTTTTAGCTCCTCCATTAGTTTATCGCTTTCATTCCGACCCAATACAGCCAAATTGAATTTGTCGTAGCTTTGATTCTATCTTACTCTTCCGTACAACTCTACTGTTTATATAAAACGTAATAATATTTGTTCAAAATAATTTCAATCTCATTCAGTCGAATAAAGCCACAAAACACATGCGTTGTTTAACTTTACTCAGGATATAATTGTTTCCAAATCTTTTGAACTTGTTTTTTTAACACTCGCTCCTGTTCTTCTGTCGTAAATATTTTGACTACATACTCTTTCGTCATATGTTATTTTGCTGTCCATATTTTCCAACTAACCAAAGTTCGTGTTTACGAGAGAAATTCTCTCATTCAATTTGCAAACATTGGTGGACTGGTAGAAGGATTTTGGCATATGCATTTATCGTCTCATTCAAATGGAAACTTAAGTGCATCTCTTGGGTACAATTTAGCCTCACCTTTTTAGCACTCAACTTACCATACTTGACTTTTATTTTTCACAAGGCAAGGGCTTCCATTAAATGTTTGAGATGAAGGAGTACTATAGTGCATAGGTCACAGGTATGAGGTCAAATCAGACAAGAAGGAAAATCTTACAAGGTAAACTATTTCGTTGTTCAGTGAGTTCGGTAACCGGACCAAACTTTTTGGGTACCTTGGACCATCCAAATAATGAGTCCGAAAACATTTTTTTGTCGATGTGAAATTCTGACCCGTAGTAGGTCATCAAAGGTTATTCCCCATGCTACCTAATGTATTGT
>JAQGCB010000682.1:0-19417 GCA_034698835.1 Protaphorura tricampata
ATTACCATATTAGCATTTGGAGATAGACTTCGTTCTCTGGGTGGTGTCAGTGTCATGTACAGACGACAGACATTAGACATTTGATTTAGAATTTAGAATAGAGTTTGCATTGTAGTGGGAATCGAATTCGTATTCACTCTATTCACGACTTTCACCTCTTGTTTCCCTGTACTGTTCCATCCGTGTTTTTAAATATAAGGATCAGGGATTACAGGGATAGGGATAATCATCTCCAGACATTTATTTTCAGTGTAAACTACAGAACTACGATAACGATATGTTTAAATGTTCCGGCAATCTCGTGCCGTACTCCCGTAGAATTGTGTCACCTCGGGAGTCGGGACCCTCCCTCATGAGAAAGGCAGAGAGGTATGTCATGGTACGAGTCAAGGCCGGTAATATCGATTTTCAGATGAGGCAAACTCGCTTAGTCAATACGCTGCTTCGGGGTGTCACGCCAAGCCATACTATTGATACTATGTATTAATCCTTCTAGTCTTAGTTGAACTTGATTATTGGCATATCGGTTTTCTTGTCTTAATTTTTAATGTAGCATATATAGTGTCAGTGTAGTAGCTGCTTACGACAATTAAATATGAATAGAATATTCGACAGTTTCAAACATTTCACACGGTCATGGTCATGGACCAATTATGTTTTTCTGGAAACCGTGGGGTTCTGAAGACTGAAAATGTAATAATAGTGACGTGACTAGAAAAAGGTTGATGGACTGTGGAGGTTACAGCTGAATTCTAACTTTATTTAACATTAGAGTCTGCTGCGGCCACTTCAATTCACTGCACATGCCACATGCTTGTGCTTAGCAGTACTTATCATATAGAGTAAACAGAAAGCGTATAAATAATTTATATATCAGAATCAAACTGCAAATAACAGTAACCGCCGTGGAATAAAATGTCTGCAATTGGTTATACTACCCTACAAGATAAACTGACAGATTGACATTGACATTGACCGCTCTACCTTCGAAAACCTGTGGCTTTCTATAATAAGTCTAAACTCTAAAGTATTATACATCAACCAAACAAACTCGTGGGAAATCGTTTCGCACATAATTTTAAATTAGGTTAGACGCTGCATAGCTTCATTTTTTTTGCAAGCAACTCCCATTGTCCCATTTTGAGTGGCAGAACTGAAAATCGGTTAGATTTGCTCTTTGTTCGTTGCGCCGGTATCTGGAATACGATTATAATCGAGCTTTTTCTATTTAAATTCTCCCGATCCGGATATATCCGGGTGCCATTAACTGTAGTGTAATGGTGAAAGATCAGATTCAGATTAATTTTTATTATAGTCATTAGATTCATAGCCCACACAATATAACATGAAAATCTTGCATTGATCAATCAATCGATTTCATATTTAGACGTGTTTCCATTCCCATCCGAATTCGAGAGAAAGCCTTCAAATATATTTTCACGATGATATTACTTTTTCAAAACGTGACCACTCATTCATTCACACCACTAGATAGAATAGAACATGAGGAAATCGAACTGATATTATGATGATTCAGTTCATTCGGAGGACCCAATACGCCCCTCTTCTTATTTTAGACAACGAAATGCAGTTTTGATGACGGGAAAGTAGTTTCGAAGTTGAAGTTTTGTAGCATTTGCTGACAGTATAAGAATTGGAAAATTCTACACAAAACACAAATAATTCAAATAAAATTAATAAAATTCGTAAAAAAGAAACGATTGTTTTCACTTCCCAATTTATTTGCCAATAGGCTAGGATTTGGGCGGAGAAAGCTGCTTGGCTTGAAATGTTTGATAATACACAGACAATAATTTTTATTAATTTGTAGTCGGGTATTTGACGTATTTGTATTTTTTGAACCTCACGTTCCACAGTTTTCTACAGGTTTCCCTTACATTGCATGTGTGCAATCTAACATCCGATTGACTTCCAAAGTTACCATCCGCGACGTCAGTTGCATTTGC
Source organism: Protaphorura tricampata (assembly GCA_034698835.1). Lineage (NCBI taxonomy): Eukaryota > Metazoa > Arthropoda > Collembola > Poduromorpha > Onychiuridae > Protaphorura > Protaphorura tricampata. Next base: position 1,968 of record JAQGCB010000682.1, read on the forward strand.
ATTCGTGCCGGAGAGTTAGTCGTCTTTGCTAGCTATAGACGAATAGTAAATGCTAGTTTTCTTCTATGGAAGAGTCCAATGTGAGAAACTGATGCCAACTAATGGGGGTTCCGGCTTTCCCCCCTGAATCTCACTATAGTTAGTTAGTGTGAGTCCGGCTAACATGGAGAAAAAAGTCGGATTACTCGCTAGTAAGTGAATGCAAATGCAAGCTGCTCTAGAATAGTAATAGTTAACCAACTAGCTACTATAGATTATAGCTGGCATTAAAGATGCCAACATATTTTATTATGCAATAACCTGTAATGTATAAATGGACTGGTTGCTGCAATCGTTAAAATTGATATACAGAACCGCGGGATACAGAAACACATACACTAACCATTTCTCTAAACGGTTTCTATATTTTACGGATGCCCGCCATATATCTTATTGAATTAACCCTTTAGAATTTATGCTTGTCATTCGTCATTCACTCGTGAAATATAGGAAATTAATGAAATTATTAAGAATTTAAGTGTGATTGTTCCGGTCATTTACTCAAGTTTCAGTTTGGAACTGAAAATAGTCGACAGTCGGCTTGTCGGCTTGTTGAAGGGCTAAAGGGCTATCGCTGCCTCATTTTTTGGAATTTCTGATAGACACACAATAACGAACAAATACGAGTCATATTGGACACATTATCCAATATCCGTTGACTCTTCATGGCTAATATGTTTTCCGAAAAATGGTTTGGCATTGTCGTCTTATTTAGCAGATATATTAGCAGAAACGAAAGAGTCATATAGCGTCAGAGCCACCACGATGTCGATAGCTATAAATAAGAGTAGAACTCCCATGCCTAATTACTTTGTAGTATTACATTTCGGAAAACTGCCCCATGCGATTGTTCTTATTCATAATGTGGAGTGCTTCAACCCATCCGCATGTTTGTGAATTTAATTTAGTACATTTTCAAAGTAAAGTCTTCAGAACATCATAACTCGCAAGCACGCTAGGTTGAGGAATTGTTCTGAATTTCGATTCCAATTTTTGTTTTAAAAGAGAAATGGTAAAACCATTTTTCTCCACTCTGGGTTCCCAAATGCCCAACAAGTTTAAATTGGTAATATAATATAATATATATGTACATATATAAATGTGAGCATAAGAATCAAACTTTCACCGACAAATCTTTTAATGCCTTTAAGTCAAGTCGTGACATGATCTAAATGCAAATGCATCCCGGCGATTTGATGACTCGATGCGAACATCTTAGATAATTCGAAAAAAGAGTAAGAGCGAAAGAATCTTGTAATCTTGTTTTTTCACATTCAAAATTTTAGATTTTTTGATATGCGTCCGTATCGTTTAGCCTGGTTGTGTCTTGGGAGTGACAATTTTTGGATTTAGCACAGAAATCTCTGTTTGCAAATTGATTTGGCAAGGAAATGAAAATGGATGCTGTAAATTTTTTATTGACTTTGCTATTTCCCCTTAAGGAAAATAAAAGTTTTACAGAATCAGCTAATCCAGACTCCAGAGTCCAGTCATGTCTAAGCTCGGTATTAAAAACTAGCCCTACCTCAGCTGTGCCTACGACAATGTGTCCAGCTAATCAATAAAAAATGAATGTACAAGTTTTCGTAAGGCGTGTAACGCGAGAGGTTTGTACTAACTACGAACCCCTGGGCGCTGTTTAGATTAACCAGATACTTTTTTTTGCAAATGCAAACGTTGAGTTGATTTCACAGCAGAATGCTTGGCAACTCACCGAACACCCCTTTTACTTCGTTCGACTTAAACTCTTCACCACTCACGCTGTTATGGAATACTTTATACTTGAGCTGAGTTGAAGTAGGATGAGCAAAAACAAGCTTCCATTTTTTCTAATTTTTTAAACATGATCTTCTATCTTTTATCTAAACTGGAATGAGGGAGTGAAGATGTATGATAACAATACCTCCTTTCTGTTCTATATTATTACGTAACTGGAACATCTTGTGCGGATGCATTATTTTTATATACAAATACAAATGGAGTAACATTCATTCGTTCAATTCTTTCATATTGGGCCTTCCCACACACATGTTGAATTTGAATTATAATTATGATAGAGACCTCAGATTATGAGACAGATAGTCATTGTTTTGTTCCAATTACAAAGAATTTTCATTTTACGGTACGCGACCTGTTCGAATCGAGTCGAATGAGCGGAAGCGGATCCTGAGAAGTTTATGTCCGACGAATTCTCCGGTTTTATAGAATAAGGAATTTTCCTTGAAACTTGATGACTGATGACCTTGTATTTGTTTTCCAAAATAGCAAGTTGGGACTGTCAAAATATTGAGAGTTGAGAGAGATTAACACCTGAATCATCTGTTTTTTCCTTTGATAGATGTTGATGGGTTCTGATGAAACGACAAGAACAATGCTGCCAATGTCGCCGGTGATTAAAAAAGAAATGTTGGGGAGTCCATTTTCTCCAGGTGGGTTGCTTTTAATTTATTATAGAATTATAGAGTACGTTTATTCAATGTATACAATTTTTTTAGCTATTTCTTACTTTAGTTTTAGTTATTTTGAGAGTTTTCTACTTAATCATTTTCCAGCCTTCACCAACGCAGAATTTTTTATTCTACTCCGGAAATTTTGATAGGAATAGTTTATGGTCATTCATGAGTTGAGTTGAATTAGCAACTGAGGGAACGGAGTATCCCGGATTTCGGTTTCTGATGATAGGCAGTATTTGTCACAATTCTGACAAACCGGTTTGGAGTTTTTCCAGCTGTTTCATCACCTCCAAAAGTCAAATCATCTTGCGCTTTTCTATAACAGTAGTGCCGAGTGCGCTTACCTTTTCATTGTAATTTTGTCGTTATTTTTTGTAGAGGTGGTTCCGTTTTGCCGTCGTAATCCATCTAATCAAATGTCTTGTCAGATACATTTTCGGGGTTTCGGGGTAGTCATTATGAGTCAACCTGTACATAAGTACATATTGTAAATAGTAAAATATTTTAATTACCGACCATAGATTTGTAGGTTTGAATCACTTAGGTTAGGTTATTTTTGGTACTGTACTACTGTAATCTGTTTTTTAAAAGCATAATATGCAAAAGAATTGCCTTGTAGATGTAGACCACAGCAAGAAATGCAGCGTCAGTTGGATTTTCGGGATCCATTCTTAACATTTTTACTCTAAAGAGATTTTTTTGGAAATCGATAAACTATAATCGTTGAGTGTTAATGAAGTCAAGAGACAAGGAAAACCTGAGTTACTGCACGCAATCCACATTTTGAACAAAGACAAGATGTCAAATGCAACATAAGTCTTGCATTTGCATCATACTTGATTGATTTGTTCTCAGGATTCACCCTGTATAAAGTAACGTATAAAATTGGAATTGCTCAACGACTCAAAGAATACGAAAGATAATGCGTTAAACACTTTGCATTAGGCGTTTTGTGAGAAATGTCAATTTAGAAAATCAAAAAAAATTTATATTCATTCCTTGTGTCATTCCTAGATTTTTGTGGCAGTCGTTTACAAATATTATGTTTTTAAGTGTGGAGAGACAGATTCTTCTTCCGATTGATTTTTAGTTTTTATTGTTCATTAATATTGAAGGATCACCAGGAGAAAGACCATTGTGCTCTCCAACAATGTCACCTACCATGTCATCCACAACAACTCACATGCACTCAGAGCTGGACTTTAATAATGCATGTGGGTATGCGACAACTTCACCGAAGACTGAGATGTGTAGCTTCCCCTCTGTGGATAAAAATGGTGGGCCGTTATCCAATGACAATAGTGGTACAAATACATCAGGCGTGGGCCGACGAAAGAGTGGTTATGAGAGCTCGTCATCCCCGGGCTCTCCTGACAGACACTTCTGCTCTTCGACCACTCAATCCAATGGCGATCTCAATCACTCCAGGCCTGAGGTAATTAATAATTAATATAGAAACTGAAAGCACAACTACAAAAAAAATCCCCTCATGCCTTTATTTTTGTTCTTATGTAGTTTTAAGATATTTATTGGATGACATCACCAGAAAAGTTTGTGAAAGTCGTAGGGAAAGACGGAAAGTGAAAAGTGAAAGTACAGGGAATAGCTTTGAGTTCATGTTTTTGAATTTCTCTCCGAGTTTGGTTGGTTATTCACACCATGACCTTACACTTACCCTTCTAACTATGTAATTGGATTTAGCAATACTTACAAAGTAATATTAAACCCTCAACTGCAGAAGTACCTAGTAAAAGTAATCATAATTTTAAAGTTTGGTTTTTGCCATAACCACAGCTTATGTTAGGATAAGGTGAGATGGTGAGAATGTGATCAGGGGGATAAAGCAAGTCATTCCTCTGTCGCAATCTTGCAATTGCAGTGTTAACCAAACCACAGCGGCATAACTCATGATTATCATAAATCATTGTATTTTGTATGACGTATTTCTCTTTGTTTCTCATATTAAAATAAAACAGTACATTAGCTCACAAAATGTGGGTATAAAAGTATAAACATAAAAAAGACGAAGAAAATTTTGAATCGGTGTAAGCCCGTAGAATTGTGATAATTTGAGAAGTAAAAGTGATAAATGGGAAATTGGGTGTTTTCAGTTTTACGACAAGCCGCGGTTACAAAGAATGGACCCAATGATTCAAAGTATAAGAAGTTTAATTTGTATATTTAGGAAAATGGAAAGGAAGAAAGTGATGGTCCAAAGAGGATATGTTTAGTGTGTGGTGACACTGCCTCTGGTTTTCACTATGGGGTTGCCTCTTGTGAAGCATGCAAGGCATTCTTCAAGAGAACTATTCAAGGTAAGTAATAAAAACGGATAAAAAAGGTTAACATACTTATTTATGTATAAGTTTCCCTCTCAAACGCCAAACGCAATAGAAAGAACTTCTTCTTCATTGACTTATATGAGTATTTTTGTATCCACCTCCAATATAGGCAACATAGAATACACGTGCCCGGCATCGAACGACTGCGAAATTAATAAACGACGAAGAAAGGCATGTCAGGCTTGCAGATTTCAAAAGTGTCTTCGAATGGGAATGTTGAAGGAAGGTGTACGTTTGGATAGAGTCAGAGGTGGACGACAAAAATACAGGAGAAATTCGGACATGCCGTACCCAATTCAAACAGTGACTCAAAAGAAACCGACACTGGAAGGTAACAATTTATTTCAAACTGATAATTTGTTGTCGAATCATTCACTCATGCTAATAAGTTTTTTTTTTCTTGTAGAAAACAAAATGATGTTAGCTCTGAGTGCAAATGAGCCTGAGATTCAATCAGCTTGCACTCCTGACCCTGCTATAGTGGAACCAGAGTACAGGGCTATTAGCATCTTGAGTGATTTATATGACAGGGAAATCATTTCAACAATCGGATGGGCTAAACAAGTACCTGGTTAGTTATCACTAAACGAAAACACGTTGATTAAAAATGCTCAGATTACAATTACAAAGTGAAAATTTAATGTTTTTATTATTATACAATTTCAGGATTCACAGACTTAACACTGAATGACCAAATGCGTCTACTCCAAAGTACATGGACAGAAGTCCTAACACTTTCACTAGCTTTCCGTTCACTGGGAACACCAGGGAGACTTGTGTTTGGTTCTGATTTTACCATGGACGAAAAGCAGGCTAAGGAGTCTGGTGCATTCGATTTGTTCCAACCAGTAAGTGTGAAATATTGTGATGTTTTTAATTTGGAGAATCGAGAATAACACTTGCATTAATTTGACGAATAGGTGTCACAAGTGGTCGAAAGGTTCGAGCGAGTTGGAGTATTCAAAGAGGAGTACTGCCTATTAAAAGCACTTGTGTTGGTAAATGCTGATACTAGGATTGAAGAATTTTCATCTGTAAAAAAGCTAAGAGAAAGTATCTTGTCAGCACTTTGCAATTGTGTTTCTGTTCTTAGGTAAGACGCTGAAAAGTAAATCTTGAATTATTTGATGATTTTAAGGACATACAATTTAACCAACACATACTCTTCCTTTATTCACAGGCCTAACTGTACCGCAACACATGTGAATTCCTTGTTAATGTGTTTGCCAAGTCTTCGACAATCTGATCTTGCCATCAAGAAGTTTTGGCTCTCAGTACATCGTGATGGGAAGGTTACGATGAATAAATTATTTGTAGAAATGCTTGAAGCTCACTTCCGTTGAGAAGGGAGAAAGAATTTATCAATGATTGCAAGCGCTAGAGAGTTTAAAAAACACTTGATCAGTGTTAAGGTGGGTGGCAGACTTTACACAGAACTTTAGTGATGTCTTCTACTTCTACTATTCTCATGCACTAACAAGTAAGCACTACGAGGCAGTTAAGGGTCAGTTCCGTGGGAATTAATGATTCAGAGCGATAATGATTGGAGTTTATTTTATCCAATTACGCAAATTATACAACTGATTTCAAACGAAATCTCTGTGAATTCTAAAATTGAAACAATTGCGAGATTTTGATACGGCGTCAAGGAAATTAGCGTATGGTTCTACGGTTGTGTTAAATGACGGAATAGGTTTCCACTCCAGTTTACTTGTTGGTCTGTGTTGTGTAGTACTATAGGATCACTCTTTAAATTCTAAACTTGCACACTTGGTAAAAAAATGTATTTAAAAATAATTAATTACTGCCCACCGCCTTCGATACTGCCCATTCAGTCTCATTCACTGTCATTGTCTATTATGGATAATTCCACTATACTGAGTTGTACAAAAAAAACAAGAATCCCTTTTCCATCCGAGATTGTTTGATGGACTGGAAAGGGCAAGGTGTTATAGAATAGATAGATGTAAATAGAATACGAAGAAAATATTAAACCATTGACCTCTACTTCCCAATTTACACAAAAAAAATATATCTCATTTGTGTAGTGATTTGAAATTTTTTTGACTGTAACGCCTTTGGTTTTGGTCTGAGCTGTCCATTCGATGTATTACATCATCACAATTTAGTTTTTATGATTTTCTGTGATTCTAACGTATTTTTTCCCTTGGTTGAAGTAGAGGCAATGAAACAAAAAGTACAAGATAAATATTAAGGAATCCTCAGCACGAATTTCATACCGGCGTGTGTCAAACGACTCACGGCGGTTATTATTGCTGATATATGTGACTAAATATACTTATGATATAGATTTAATATTAGGAGAAAACTATTCTTTCATTCTTGAGAAGAGAAGTGTTTTAGCTTTAGGTTTTCAAATGTACCCATAATCTGTAAAAAGGTACTACTGGGTTTGGTTCAAAAACTTCTTGTTACTAATCCTAAGGAAACTAAAGTTCTGCTTAAAACAGATGTTGTGCTATGGTGGAGTAACAGTAAGTTCTATTGAAAAAATATGGCAACTTTTGTGTACAGATTTGAGTATGGAGGTAGTAGTGCTTACAATTAGTTTTCATCATTATTAGCCAAAGCCAAAGTACATACATTATGGATTTAAGAATTATGTCCGCAAGTGATAGCAATGACAGTTTTCGGTGCTTGCATTTGTCTCAGGGGTTGCGAAAATAGTCGAAGGAGAATTGTTTTGCTTTATATTACCTGTTTTATGTTTAAAACCTTGTACTAGTATCTAGAATGCTGACTTGATGGGTTGGATAGAGTTTATATGTAAAACTATTAATTTTTGTGATGCAGGTTTAGATTTCGTTACAAACAAATTATTATAATCTTATTTCACGACTCTAAACTGTAGCTGAAATTGACTATGCACAAAAAGTATTTCTAGAACATTATAAATTATTTGGTGTAATTTAGAATTATTGGTAAATGTTCTAATTAGACAAATTAGGATTATTATGCAGAGGAATTTTGAAAAAGGAAGGGAAGGGAAGCACCAACAAAAAAAAGGCCTTTACTTGAATCTGGAACGACAAATTGGAATTGATTGATTCCTTAATTATTGTGGCAGCTGGTCTGCATCACATGAGATGCTGAGCATTTTATGTTTTGACATATTTGTATTGCTCAGGCATCAATTTGGAGGATCAAAGATTTAGTCGGTGGGTTTTTTGAAAATTGACTAACTTTTCATAAATATAAATTAATTTTTTGTTAGCTATGACTTGAAATTTTGTTTTGATGTTTGACCTGGTAAACAAAGAAATTAAGACTGTTACTTCTAAAACGAACATAAGAGTGAAAGTTTACTCGTCAAACAAGGCGGGGGAAGGGAGGGTAGGGCTGACTTGAGGAAGGACCAATTTATTTTTCAGACAGGATGATTGAGTTGGGTCCAACCATTATTGACAGGTGCAAAATTTCACGGAGAGAGTATAAAATTCAACTTCTCTCAGTCTAGAAATATTTTGTTAGTCATCCCTCATCCAGCTGAATTTTTGGAAAAGGGGTTTTGCATATAATTTGACGTTTTGATGTAAAAAAAATCTTCTGTGTGTCCTTCACAGTACCTGAATCGTATTAGAGGTATTAGGAAATATTTAATGTCTATTCACGAAAAAAAGTATATTTAGTAATACATATTCTATGGAGTAAAAAAAGTAAGACTCTTTCTTGTAAGCATTTATATTTATGTGCAACCACAAATTAAAATCTAATGCAGTCAGTGCATTAGTTTTATTGATGTTTTCGAGTCATAATGAAAGGAGTGCCGGTGATTGACAAGGAGGGTAAGAAAAAGGATGATTTTACAGTCGACATTAAAAATGTCATTTGCAGAACAATATATAATCCAGATTTTTGATTGTAAATAAGTTGTCTATAAGGTGAACTCTTGGATTGTGAGAGTGGGGAAAGTCAGTGAAAGAAAATACTGGTGGCTTGTTTACTCGTTTAACTGTACTACTTCAGAAAAACTCACTAAAATATTTGTGCTAGGATTAACCCGTGATATTTATGTCATGCTGTTCTGTATACCAAACCAGCCATCAATTTATGTGCAAATCTCTATTCCTTGCTAATAAAATGATAAGTTGGTGCTTCTTCGAGTTAAAATCGTGGTCTTGAGTGTGTAATAAATTTATTCCAAGCATCAAATTCTTGGAATTCCTAAAATTCTTAGAATTCGTGAAATTGTTGAAATTCCTGAAATTCCAACAATTCATTAAATGAACGTGCACATCCGACGTATTTTGTTTTACTGCGAATTGATCGTTCCACAATTTATTTTAACATCAAACATTTGAATTGATTACGTGATTCCTTTAAAAAATAATAATAATCTTATCCCACCCAGCCATCCGTTTTGACCTCATGCATAATTTACGAGTTAATATTGAATATCTATCAAATGATACAAACAGATTCATTCTATTGACTAATTATGAGACTTCTTATATCTAATATCTTTCATCTAACTTCTCTACCGTGTCATTGCGCCATACACTTATATAATTTCAACTGAACCACTTGAGCTGTTGCACAATCCAGATTAAATCATATGTATTAATTCGATGATTAAAAGTCAAACGGTCATTGCACTGTGATTAACACAGCACAAGCCATGAAGACGAATCTATTTTAATACCGTTGAGAAAATGTAACAGGAACAGAGATTACAAAGTTAGTAGAAAACATCCAGGACTTTTCTTCAACTATTGAATTTGCTTAAATTATCACTCCACACTCATGAGTCATGACTCAGGATGCAGGATCTGAACTACGGACAGGCACTTTGATAAAATACAATCCTTTTATTAATTTAATTCATTTAAAAAACTTAAATGCACGATTTTGTCAGGGGAAAGAAACGAGATCGTATATAATTTTTATTGTCCAAATATTCCTCATCATCCTCATCTTCATTTAAATAAATTCATCTTCTCTTGTTAATTACTCGGAGTTCTGGGTGAATCCTTGTCCTTCTCCTTCTCCTTATCGTTACTAACACTAACACTCGTGTCCTGTACACCTGGATTGGTCTCACTTGTATTGGAAGTATTTTGGTCATCACTTGGGGTCACATTAACAGGCTCAATACTAACACCCAGTTCAATGTCACCTTCCTCTTCCACTGGTTCTTCATCACTTGGAGGTGCTAGGCACCGACTCAATGCATCAATCGTTCCCAATAGTATGTTAATTAAATCATGAGATAAACAATTTTTCGGACTGCTCCCTTCACTTGAATTATTTGTAGAGGACGTTGATGTGGTCGGAGGTAAACGGGACGAACTAAATGAACTTAATTCAGAAATCACAGTAAGACTGTCGCCAAAACTTTGATCATTTTCACGTTTCTCTGAAAGTTTTCTCTTTTTTGTTGGGGCTTCCCCTACAATAACAAAAATAACGTAATTATTAAAAAAACAATAAAAGCTTCCACTTCCATACCACACTAAAATTTAGAAATAAAATTAATTACCTGTGCTCTGACTTTGATTATCCTTTATTTTCGCTGTGCACAAGGACTCTAAATATGTATAGAGACAACGAATTAGGGAATAAATTTGACCCACGGACGGAGCAGGTGGAGGGAGAGGATTTTTTGTACGTCCTTTTCCATTTGACAAAGGAGAATAAAATATGGCCAGTGCTTTTAAATCCCCAAGTATTCCGAGCGCAATACATTCTATTTCTGTGACTTGCTTCATTATCAAATTCCTAAGGTCCATGCTAATCGTTAGCGCTAATTTCACCATTTGAGGCGTGGCTGCCACTTGATCATAGACCTATTCATAAACAAAGCACAATTTGTTATGTCAATTAAGCCCGTCTGGCCCCGTAAATGAAAACTATATTGTATGGGATACTTACACGGGGTAAATACGTGCAAAGGAAATTGTAAATCACTACATTGGTCAAGGACGTCCGCTCTTCCACCATAACCAATTCAACGTATTCGGCAAAGTAAGTTGTATTGACTAGCATCGTTATGTATTTTCTATCTAGATTCTGCAGGAACAATCAATAAAACATTAATTAGCATATTTTTACATTTTATAATTTTGAATGCTCACCGCTGTATTGTAAACCTCCAGCCATAATTTTGGAAAGAGAATAAAGTGTAGTGGAGCCGCCTCAACGCCAAGCATTGCACTTAATGTAATCAATTCTTGAGTGACAAAATCCTTCATAAATGCAACTCGACACATGAGGTCAATGAATGCATGGTATTGATGATAAAAATCTTTGAGTTGTCGATCATACTCTTCATCCGCACCCTAAATCCGAAATATCCAATCAAATATTCTAAATATACATTTCCATTCCATCAATACCTTTTACCTTAAATAGTTTGGACGTTTCATGAATCACATGCGGATACGCCATTTGGAGTAATGGTCTTGGCGGTCTTACAGCCGGTTTAATTGTAACACCACCATGAGGAGATCTCTTAGGAAAATATGGACCGATTGAGCTCCCCATCCCAGAAGATTGACCGTCTTGGTAAGCTGTGTGACAATGGACCATCAAAGGAACAAGAGTTCTTAGAGTATCCATCGGCATGATGTACAGCAACTCGACCAACGCCTCTGTAGAATTTAATAAAAAAAATTGAAAAGTTAATATTTTGCTTACATGAAGTTTAAAAAGTTTGAAGCGTCACCCATCTATATCTTACCAACAACGCTTCCACGGAGTTCGGGACCATTGAATGTGTTGAGTAGAGTAGTCAATTTTCTAAGTACTTCTGGCCATTCCTTGGATGCTGAAATGAGTCTAGAGATTTGAAGTTCACCAAGACTATACACCTGCATTCCATGAGCAAACTCCTTTGGTCTGAACGTTCGCAAGAGTTCCACAAGTAGAGACAACAAGTCGATAATTTCACCAGTTATGTGACAAGCGGTGGCCTCATGATGCATTGTATGCAGAGTATGGAAAGCCTATAACAAATTACAAAAATTACCTCATAATCCATTCCAACCAAATAAATGTTTAAAAATTTACGTTGCATTCTTACCTCGAATAAAAGACCCAATCCATTGTTACATATTGTATAGATTTTATCTTCTAAAACGTCTATTAAAATTCTAAAAGCATTAACTAGTGTGGCCCAATTGGAGCGTCCATCCAAACTCTGCACAAAATAAAGACAGAATTAATATCAAAGTAATCATAATAATTATTTGGATGCCTGACCATGTGAATTTACATACCTGCAAGTACAAAATTAATGTGTTCCTTCTAAAAAGTGCAATTTCATTGATTTCTTGTTCAGTCGCATCGTTTGGTTTTGAGACAAAAATTTGCATCATTTTAAAAAGTTCCTCCACGGCCTGAAAAAAATTTGTCCAAAACATTAATACAATTCGGTTAGCTTTGATTTACTGGCTCGACGAATGGATTCATTGAAAATTGGAATTTATACTTACCGCAGGGTATTGTGTTGGGAAAGGACTAATATTTTTAAATGCCCATGTAATATTCTGATGTCTGGATAATTGCAAAGCAAATGTTCTAGAATTTTGGCAACATATTCGAAGTATCGCATAGTATGATGGTAGCATCGTTCTATTGAACATAACAACCTCTTGATCGTCATGGTCAGCTCTAGAGAGACGATAAGTGTTATTAACTACAAACCAATAACCAAGGCATACAAATTATATTCAAATTAAATGACTTACAAAATATAATTGAATCCTATATGTTTTGTGACGACTGGGTTGTGTACAATTCGTTGAATATTCTCAGGACAATCTATGCAAACGTGATGCCAAAACATGAGTAATGCCTGTTTATTGTGATGACATGGTATGCTTGGCTCGGATAGTTTTGGATGAAATAATTGCCACAGATCCAGGAAGTAAGGTCCAAACTAATGAAATACAATATAACATTGATCTAAGAATAAGTCCCGGTCCCTCTTCAAAAAAATCCAAAGACAAAGACTGTCAAAAAAACTAACCATAAACTTTTCAGTTTTTGATATCGTGAAATAAGTGAGGACTGCAAAATAAGCAGTAAGTTTGGACGTTCCGTGGGTAGCAGCGTCAGTGTAATGCTTCGCCGGTTTCAATAAATTGAGAAGTCTAGCGTATATCTGAACAAAAAAAAACAAGGTATTATCATCACGCTTCCTATGTGAATGAATTTGTGTAATTGTACAAGGAATTGGTGAATCTACCTCATGAAGGGCATTTATGGCTTCTGGAGATAACGCCACAACTTCTCTACACCCATGACCTCCATACATTTTTGTACTTCTGTAACCTTGCCGGAAATGAGGATTTGGTACCAGTGATACAAGCAGGGACGCAGCGGCTGTAAAAAATATTAAAACATTTATAACTTAATGCAGATGTACAATTTCTTTTGAGAACCAAATAAATGAGACATACCATTCCGAACTCTTTGATGTGCATGACCAATTAGAAAGTGCTCAACCCAAGTATTCATAGAAGACAAACACCAAGAGTGTACTAATTTGTTCCGTGGCACCTGTTGGGTTTAATTTTACAAGGTTATCAAATTCGCCTTTTTGAAAACCCAACTTAAATTATGTAAGACTCACTTGAGCAGCTAACCACTCCAATGTAGGATAGGGGCACATATCAGCAACGTCCAAAATTCTAGAAAGTATTAACTCAGTGAACGATGGCATTCCGGGAGGTCCAGCCAGTAATTCGGCCAACAAATTCAAAACCTTGAAGAAGGGATGACAAATCTGCAGAGGAAAGAGTAAGAGTAATCATTGAGAATGTTTATCTATTATTAAACTCAAGATTTCCATGTAAATCGCTTACATCCGGATGTTTTTGAATAGATTGAAAAATTCCAACGACAATATCTTCTGCAAGTTTTTCATTCCATCGACATAAGGAGAAAATTAGATTCCTTGTGCTTTGGAGGTTGATACCGTCTCGGATTTGTTGCAGGATGAATGGAAAACTCTACAGTACAAATAAATTATTTTAACGGATATTCATATGCAATTATTTAAATTGTATTAATGAATACTAATGAGTGTGTACTAACTTGCATTACCTTTCCACCTCCACCCGTAAGAGCATTCCAATCACTTGTTGACAATCTGAGTCCATTCGTTTCATCCCTTGACTTCTCCACTAGAATGGCCACTAGCGCAATCATTTTTTCCAATGATGCCACTTTACTCTTTTCAGCTGGAATGGATACAATCTCTTCTTCCTCTTCTTCTTGGTCACTACCGTGTTCCGTTTGATCATCTTTTTTATTCCCCAAATAAAAGTTTACAAATCTAAAATCAATGCACAATAAATTAGTTGTGTTTCTGTTTCTATCGTTGTATTTTGGTCGCTGAACATTCATTCATTAGTTAGTTTCTAATAATAGACGTTATAAAATGTGATAGGGCGGTGCACTATAACTTACGCAGATATAGCTTGAACATTGATGAGGAATAGACATTCGTCGTCTCCCATTTTACTGAAGTCGTGTAGAAATGTAAAATATTCCGTCAAATGTTTCAAGTGAGGTTTTGCTCCGCGATCCAACTATGAACAAATACGAATTAATTTTTACAATTTAGACGTTACAGTGATTAATATATCAATTAATCTTTGACTCACCAATGATAGGAGTTGTTTAATGAATCGAGTTATACAGGAATATGAACCAAATTCTTGTAAATTTACATCATTCGGATGTAAATTCTCACTAAGCTGTCCCTCTGGTAGTTTCAAGTAGAGCAGTGTATGTCTTGACCTACAAATTTGAAAATTATAAAATGATTGGCGCTAGAAATAAAACTGAATCACCAATAACGTCAAACTTACCTTAATTGCTGAATGACATGAATACAGAGGCGTTGGAACATTTGTCTAACCATTTGGTTTGGACATTTGAGTAGAATTTGTACAGGCCACCAATCTGTTTCAGCCATATGATCTAATAACCAAGCCGCTGCTGTTTGTGAACTAGCCAATTGTTTTGTTAACAATTCAACCCACTGAACCATTGTCGGCTTCTCTTTGGCATGAATGAATGTTTCCAAGAAGAATGTTACAGAGAGCTTTGCTGCTAACAAAGTCACATCCTCTTGTCCCACGAGTGACTGAGGAATGTACCCACACGCTTGCCACATAAAACTGTAGAAAAATTGAATATATTCTACACCAGAAAGCTTCTGGAATGTAATAAGTATATTTGGAAGTCCACTTACTTGAAATACGTGTGTTCAAAAATATTTTTATCTCTCAAGAAATGCATATTATCCAACCAAATCCAATCTTCCAACTCTTTATTGAGTTCCATTGTTTGAGTCGGAACACATTGTGCTTGAAGATGTTTATGAGAAGACCCTCCAGGGAGTGACGGGACCAAACAACCTTCACCGATAGCCATGGGAGAACTTAATGGTGTACATCTTTCGTAGAATAACATGTAAGCACTATTCGTTTTTTCAAAACTAAAATCCATGAACTTGTCCGTGACTGAATCGTAAGTCTTTGTCTAAAAATTATGAACAAATTATTAGCATGAAATAAATCTTTCGCGGTTTCAAAATCATCTGGTAGAATGCAATGCTGATTACTCACATTCATTTCTCCTCCAAAGCATTCGGCCGCTAACTGGTTCGGGTCAAAAGATTTCACTTCCGCGTCATTGAATAAATACCATTTATCTTTGTTGGGTGAAACACGATCGCGAATGAAAGAATAGTAATGACCACCATCAGCTGTACCAGTATGAACAGTCACTCCTATCAAATCATATTCATGACATTCATCCTCCTCCGGTTCACTCTCATTCCGTGCATTGTCATCGTTGTTTTCCTTCTTGGCCAAAAGCTTCTTATTTTTCTCATCTAATTCGGATATATTCAAAACTTAACTCTGTTTTCCCGATCCTTGAATCACTCATTTAGAAAATTGATTTTGATTTACCTTGATACTGTTGAGGCATTAAAGTTTTCTCAACATATCCCGTCATATCCAAATGTAATGGAAATGAGAAATGAGTATTGACTTTTTCTTTCATCATTGTGATCATATTGAAAGTGTATCGCATTGTGTTGAAACAAAGAATTCTTGGCAATTTTTTGAAGCACGCCCTTTTTTCTGCTCGAACTTTCTTTCCACACTGTGAGCAAGTATACATGTTGTCTCCTTCCAAAGTATCCTTCACAGTTACTTCATCCAAAGACTCGTACAAATTTCTCATATCAGCCACTTGACATCTAACAGTGTAAAACTCTTCGAGAGTTCGGCTCACATGCGGACAATCCTGAACAAAAATTATCAACCGAATCAAACACAGAAACACAACCGCAATTCTGAATTCATTACGTGTAGATTTCTACGTACCAGTGAAACGACATTGTTACTAGTTACACCACAAAATAAAGTTTTGACTAATTTCTTCAATTCCGGAGTCATTTCTTCCAGCTTAGAAACTAAATCAATAAAAAATTCGGCCATGTCCTTTTGCTCCCCTGTGTTGAGAGGTTGATGATCCATTTGATAGACTTTACAAAAACTTCTTGGATTGTACGCTTTCCGCTCGCTTTCCTATTGGTTGAAAAAGTTGTTTCAATAATTGTTTAAACCATATCCACTATGGCCAAATTTTTTCCGGGCATTTGAAAAGACTTATGAAGTGAAAAATAGCACAACGAATGGCGTAAAATGCACATACCATAAGATAAGCAAACATGCGTTGCATTTCAACAAGTGTGTGTTCATGTTTACTCTCAGATGAAAATTTGGCACCAAGAATTGAGGATCTCGCTTGCGGCATCATATATAAATGTTGCATACATGATGCCATGTAACAAGTTGCTCCCAAATTAGTTAAACCGACATAACCACAAGAAGACCGTCCATCTTCATGGGGCCAATAATCCCAAGGATAAGGACTGTGAAAGCCTGGAAAGGAATAGACGCATTATTATTTGCACAAAACAACCTATACATGAATTCACAGCTTCATGTAAACTTACTTGGCTGGTGTTGATCCATGAGTAAATTTTGAAGTAAGTAGTAATTTTGTACAGAATTCCGTGCCATTTCTGTCAGTAAATCATAGGCTGAAGCCCTCGATGCTAAAGATTTACATTTCGGTAGATACCTCATTTGTGGAGACGGCAACGCAAATAAACACTCGAAAACCTTTAATACGCATGAGTTTACAATTTTATAAATGAATGTACCAACTAATACCAACTATTCAAAATTTGTATGGAATCGTACTTGAGCTAAAAACTGTTGACCCTCTTTACTGGTTTTGAATGGTGGACTATGCTTCATAACCTAAACACAAAACATTTTACAAATCTCAGTTTCCATTTTTGTTATGAACATGGGGAACATCGTCGTGAAGGTCATGCAATAACCATACATACTTGATCGTCTGCATAATGAAAATCCAGATGACCTTCAAAATCAACTTCTCATCACCGAACAAAACAATAAGATTAAGTACCGTACTACAGTGGAATCTCTGTATAACAACCTCCCATGTATCGTACACCTCTATATACCGACCAGAATGTCAGGAACGCAAGAACTCCCTTTGCATACACTTCTTTGTTATTCCACTTTCTGTATATTAA
>JAQGCB010000683.1:0-19416 GCA_034698835.1 Protaphorura tricampata
GTAATCAGTGCTTTATTACTCGCGGAGTAACTGCTTAGGGATTGTGTACCTTCGGTCGCATTAGCCTTCTGAGCATCTGTTTCAGATGCACCTGCCATTTGGATTTTCTTGGCTGCTTTGTCTTCTTTAATTTTTGCCAAATTTTTGGTGATTCGGTCAGCAGAAACTAACAATGCAAGGATTGCTTCTTGGTGTAAAATCACATTGAGTGAAGTTATTTGTGCATTAACTCGCATTTTCACGGATCCAGACGCAAGTTTAGGACTATCAGCATTTAACTAGGATAAAATAGCTATTGATTAATCATTGTATCAAACGAACGCAATGGAAGTGTCTAAAGGGAATTCTGAATTTTCTGAATGTTAGTTTTCGAATTATATAGTCAGCCTAGATTTTGGTCTCGATTTCCGGCTTACCATGAAAAGATTGACCGTTAGCAGAGGTTTTCCTGAACTAGTTGGAGTTTCCAACAGGTTGACTGGACCATCGTATCCTTTGATTTTTGCGCCGGAATAAGTGAAAACGAATCCAGAGAGTGTGGCAGTTACAGCTATTCCATATGTCCGCATTTGAGCTGTGGCATCTACTGCACCCAATAAGATATCGAGAACCGGGACTGCCTCGGCATTTCCTTCAACCTTTGATATTCGCAACTTGATTCCTGAGAACAAGAAAATTCAAAATTATTAAGTTTCTTTAACCCTAATTTTTGTACCGCCTTCCCGTACACCTACCTTGTATATCAATATGAGCAAACAAGCTCGTAAGTTGATTTGCAGTTTCTGGGTCAAAATCTGCTGGAATGACCTCTTGAGGCTTTTCGGATTTTTCGACAGCTCCACTAACGACTACAGCAGATTTAATGAGTTTATCCACTTCAGCGTCATAATTTGCTTTGGCGTCATTTTTAACCTGTGAGTTACATTAACTTATTCAATTAGGCACGGTTTTTCGGAGAACTGTTCGAGTATTGCTCACCTCGACAATCTGCGGTTTTGGAGGTGCCATTACCGGAAATGGAAACGTAAGAGCCAAAAACGTAAGCTTGTCCATACGACTCTCAGTGATGTCCACATCCAACAGAGGGATTTTAACTTCGACCTTTAGTTTAGGGAATCTAGGGTCAGTCGTAATTTTAGATTGACTTAATTCGACAGCAATTTCTCCTTTCTTCAGGAGGGGAGCCGGTTCACCCAAAGTAGCCGGATAATCCGCCAGGTCTAAGTTTTCCCCTGCAAGTGCCATTAAGACCTAAAAATATTCAAGAATTTTATTTCTGTTTTGATATTGTTATTTATATGTTGAATTCACCTCAAAATCAGAGAGTTTCACTGCGTATTCGTTGTAAACCAATTTTGCGAGTGCAGGATCGACTGTTGTATTTTCTGCAAGTGCTTTGAGGTCAAGGGTTTCGGAATCGGGCTGTGAAATGCTCTTGACAGTCAATGTTCCCAGATTTACTATAAGGACGCTTGCAGTGCTGAAAGTTGGATTCAATCAATAATATTTAATTAATAAGGAGAAAGTGCTTTGACGAGTTCAAATTACATGACAGGGCTTATTAAAGATACTTTAACTACATAACGTAAACTGGCCTGTTAATTATTTTTTGAGATCAATTACTTAAGAGCGTGTATTTTAAATTACCTTGAAAGTTCTCCGTTCTGTGGGACTAGAATTCGTGGAGCAGTAACCTTAATATCGACATCTATTTGCGAGGAAGTGTCTTTAACCATGTCTTGCATGCCATCCAATGAGGTTTCCTTGAAATTTTGTATTGAATTGGACATCGATGCTCTGGCCCTAAAAAAATAATTTATTAATTAGAATATGAATATCTGGCCCTCGTACCACAATATATTTAAGGAAATACACGCTATTAATGTACTCATAGCCTAGTGGTCACATAAAGCGACATGAAACTTTAACTGTGTTCTGAGCACAAGATAAGACCGATTTTTTGGTTTACAAACAATTAAAAAAGTTGAAATCAAATAATATTTTAATCTTGTTAGAATTAGAAGCAAGTGTACTTACGAACTGAGCTCAACTTGGTCTGGCCAAGTGAAAGTATCGACAAGTTTCTGAACTGTCTGGGCATGATAGATAACATCTGTTCTCTCAGATGAAAATTTGACACGACTCGCTGCTTTGCTATCAAATGGATTCTTCTCAAAGGTAAATGATACAAACTCTGTGCCTTCTTCGACGACCGATTTCAAGATCTGAGGCAATGGGCGACCTTCCTGTTCCACTCCTGTAATACTTATGGTTGACATTGCAGCATCCACTCGAAGTCCTGATTTTACTGGATGTGTTTCAGCACTAAAAGTAAAATTAATTAGTTTTTAATTACAAATGGATTTGAAAATATCTTACTATCGTATTTACTTTGCAGTGAATTTGTTGATGACAAGGTTCAATACATTCTCGACCTTATCAGAATCCTTTGATGTATTTGTAATCTTCAATACAGTCTTGGCAAGATCTACGTTTGCCCTAATCTCAACGTAATCTGAATCTGTAGGATACACAACTGGTTTTGCTTCTTCCTCAACCTTTGTTGTGTATGCCAATTTTTCTTCATCACTCATATCCTTTGTCATTATTTCCTGTAAATCATCTTCCGTCAATTCGTACGTGGACCAATACCCACTCTTCGCTTTTATCATTTCTTTCTCTCGAGTCACAGTCAAATCGATTTTATTACGAGCCGTCATAATGCTAATATTGTCCATTTGATCTTCCAGTTTCTGCAGTGCCTCCTTTTCTTCATCTGTGGCGGTCCCTCTAGCTATCGCGGGATAGGCCTGTTGACGAATAATCGAAACCATATAATATAATAATTATCTCGCCTAAATTCCTTGCTTTACATACCGCTGTGTACTTCTTGACCAGTTCTCGGTGTGCCTTCCAATAGTCCCAAGTACAGTTTTGTTTGCGTCGCTTCACTTCATCCAATTTGCAGTTGTAAGCAAATTTCCACCTAAATATTCCTTTATTTAAAGAAATTGCAAAATGAAATGAGTATGTATGTCGAAATTCGGCATTACCATTCTTTTGCATGGCCTTTAACAGGAGTATCAAATGGTCTATACTTCCTGTACGGCATAGCGCGTTGCATTACTTCCATGGATTCTGCAAGGATGAGGGCTTCTCCGAATTGCTCGTTTGAGAGTCCTGAAATTAAATTTGTGTGTAATTCGGTGTTTCTTTAAACAAAAACTTTGAAAATATTTTAATTAACTAACCAATTGTAAGTTCTGGCATTTCGATTTTTATGTCTGCCTTCGGGAGCGAGAAGGGTGTCTCCAGTTTCTCAGGATTCAGCGTCACCATAGCCTTGACCTTCGTTTCGAGTGGCCCGAGCACTACACAGAAACCGATTAAGTATTGACATCATATTTATTAAGACTACGAGGAGTATTATATAATTTATGTGTACAATATTTCAATTGGCCGTCATTTCCTTCCGCTGACACCGCTTTCATTTCTGACACGATTCCATCCAAGGACTCTATCTTTGCTTCTTTGCCCTTTCCTATCAGGTTTTTCTCATAACTGTTCCAGTAGATTCCGTAGGATTCAAGTTTAACGATCTGTGATATTGTTGGACGCATTATTAATAGGGTCATTTTGTGACAATATACATATGTTATCTGATCTACTTGGAGATTTTTCTGTGTTCTACCTTGAAGAATGTTGGATCCAACTCTACTTTTGCTGGTTCCCAATCCTTATCACAAGTTTCTGCTTCCAAGCTTCCAAGCACAACGCCAAGAGAAAATGGGGATCCGGGTTTCAATTGATCGTCTTCGTATCGAATATGAATGTTTTGAATTTTTACTTTGATGTTATTGATAATTCCAAGGATCAAATTTGGAACGAATCCACCACCGCTGTCTCCTTTTGCAGCCGCTGCGAAGGGATATCAAATGTGACTTTCGTCCAGTACAATAAATACACAAGGCATGACATTTTGATGTACGTAATTACCTTCCGCAGCTGCCTTTTGTTTCTCTGCAATAGAGGACAACTCAGACCTCTTTTTCGCAAGTGCCTCGGCCTCTGCCTTTTCTTTGTCGAAAGGAAATTTACTCGGAGGTACGGCGAGGATATAAACATCTGTCAAATAAGAATTAGAGCTCATGTTTTTTGTTTACGTAATACAAACTTTTTTGAACTTTTTTTTTATTAAATCTTACCTGTCAAGGTAGCTTCGATAACGGTTGTACTTCCAATCGCAAGTTTGGCTAAACCACCCAGACCAATATCCAAATAGAGTGTACCTAATAAATGAACTCATTTTGAAGCTGTTCTTGTACATATGTATATGGAAAGTATCGAAAGTGGAGAAAGACGCATTGCAATAGAACTTTCACACTCGAATCAATTTCCTATCGATTACTATTTCGTATTTGTCCAGTGAAAACGTACTTTTGTCAGGATTCTGTGGTAGCATTAGCTTAATATAATTTTCTATGCAATAGTTCGAAACCAGAATTCGTCATAAATTTCGTTCTGTTCGTTGCATTCAAGTGATCTTTCCGGTGCTGGTACGACTACGTTTCATAAAAAGAAACTGTGTTGGGACTTGGGAACATATGATTAGCTCTCTGATTTGGAGGACTCCATATTCCGTTAAGATACTTGTTTTGTTCTTATGATCGTGCCTGCTTGCAAATACATTCACCCATAACGTTGGCTGGGCACACGATATGCTCATTGCTAATTTTCCGGGCGCAGTTGAGAATAATATATATTAGACCAACGGAATTTGACGGTTTGTTACTTTTACAACCACGCCTGCAAAATGTAATTAATTATTCTCAGAACTATGAAGGAGCAGTTTTAAAAGTGTCCAGTCCAGACAAACATTATTCTACTGTATTCATAATTGATCAAATCGGTAGACCTCGAAAACAAGTTTTCCTGCCACGTAAAACAACATCATCTTTGTGTGGGTGTACGATACGATATTTTCATTTGAACTAATCTGAGCCCTACTCGAATAACGCGTAATCTACCTGTTCTGGTTTCGGTTTTGAGGGTTTTGAGAGCGAAATTATTTATTGCAGCCTTAAGTAAATTTTCACTTACCAACTCTTCCTCCGAGAACCCTGAACGGGAGATTAAACTGGTCCAGTACATCGGTTTGCAGAGCCAAGTCACTCAAAGTAACATTTCCTGAAAAGTTCATTTTATTTGAAAGTGAAAGCTCAATTAGGTACTTTCTCTTGAAGATTACTATTTTAGCATTCAATTATACAGCCTTGCGCGAGAGTTCTCACTCTAGCAGTCCATATTTTATTAATTCCTACAACGTTACAACATCCGCCCAATCTTATCACTATAATGAATAATTGTTGCACTGGATCGCATTTGCCGTTGTCGCAAAATGAATGGCGAAATATACTGAATAAACCCAGACATTGATGACAATAAACATAAACTTCCTTTGTTTGGTTTTTTAATTTGCTTTATATAAATTGCAAACCCGGAGTTGTATCTTGTATGCTGAATTAGGAGCTTCATGTCACGAACCACGGACATGAGCACTTAACACTATTTATTGTTGGGGTTTAAAAACATTGTCATGATCTTTCATTAGGCTATCTTTTGGAAAACAAGAAAAAATGACATATTTTGGTACGGATATCTAAAATACTGCATTACTGCAGAGGATTAAGCTTCCTTATCATTTCGATGTATAAAATACTGCTGATTTACCAAGCATCCCCAACGTTAGTTTGTCCGCATCAAAGTTGGAGAAGTACTTAGAAAGTACATCTTTCAACAATGGTGCAATGAAGCTCGCCATTTTTGTTTAACTCAAACTTCACAATGTGATGTCTATATATGGCCGCGTTCAGCTCGAAGGAGCTGTTCCAACGCAAAACAATGATTTGTTGATGAATTTGTTCGATTTGATGCTGATTTATTTCAAATACACACAAGTGCACGTTAGTTATGTTGTAAGCTCAAAGGCTTACTAGCTAGACTTATTGCTTTCCTCTAGCTGATGAACATTACAATTTCTATTTTCTTAATCAATTTCCTTCGTCATAGGAGAGCTCTTATTTTTTTGTAATTGGGAGAGAAATCTATATTGCGCTGAGGTTTGTGGTATTCGCAATCAAAATTAAAGATATTCATAACAATTTTACTAAGGTAAAATATCCCAACCACATCCTGCTCTTGATTTGATTTTTTTAATCAATATATTTATTTATAAGGACAGTCTGTTTATGTGCCTTAGGGCAAAATCGTTTGAATGCAATCGCTGCTCATTAGGTTTCCTGGTTTGATTTGATTTGAACGGTTTGAAGATAACGTATGCTAATAAGTGGCGATATTACATAATTTGAACACGAGCAATACTTCTTGAAGTCATTTGCGGTTTCTTCGGGATACTGGAAGGATTGTGAGTTCTGACGTATGCCAGATAATCGTTGTGAATTTATTTAAGCTGAGCACGAGGAGTTACAAAATAATAGAAAGGAAATGCACAATACATATCGTCCAGTAAATACCTATCTGACAAACTCCGTCTCGTTGGTTAATCTCCAAATATTCGGGTTTACCGACAGCGATTCTTATGTCATTTTGTGGCCTGCCATTGCGCATTGCTGGCTAGAACAATGAAGTAAATCCAAGAGTGTTCTAGGATTTATCCATGATGACCTGACCTGACATCTAATTCCATGTTTGCGTTTAACTTAAACCCGAGGGGGGTGATCGAGAATATTCAATAGTTGAATCAGGGTATGATTCGTATGCAAATTAAATGTGTGTGACATTTCAACTTCAAGTGATCAAATATAGTTCGTGGAGCTTGTGGTTAGCAATGACGAGGAGCACTATTACGAGTGAGTGCCACACAATGCTTCGGTTTTGGTTAAATGAAGAAATGAATACACAATACGAATACACGATCAACAAATAAACAAAGACAAAACGCAAAAACATCTCTATCTTTTAATACACATGGTTTAAAAGACACCAAAAAATACTCAACAAAAGTAAACGTTAATAATTTTATACAAAGGGTCTTTCTGAACAGACCATAAAACAGTATTATAAAATTAGTCGTAGACTCCTATCATCCATTCCAGTCAAGGACCTAGTCTTGTGACCCGACCTTTCCCTTGCCGCCCTCCTTCTCCTGCAGAAAGAAACAAAAGTGACAATTAAAACGGGATAACGGGTTCTCTATATGAATGATGTGCCCGAACTTCTATCGCGCATGTAATTTCTATGTATTCCTAATCAAAAATTTCTGAGTATTTGGAAATGCTCCTTGTTGAGAGAATTCTTCCGAAACAGTATCGATTTCTTCACTGCACTCCTTACTCCTTAGGATTTTCATTTGCTATGTTCTCAACGTCAACAGCACAAGATTTCGGAATCTCATCTGTGGTGGTCACACAATAAACGTCATTCATTGAAGGAGATGCTTTACCTTTACACTGATGGATAAGAACGTGTCAAAAGTGTTCTAATTAAGAGATCTTCATTATCAGTGTCAGTTACATCACTGGACTATCTCTGTTGTCAACCACTTCTTTTGGGTAAATTCTTTCATTAACTACATTGCTGGTTCGATGCAAGAAATATCTTTGGTTCGATCCATTTTCAATTTCATTAGCAATCTTCTCTTCGACTTAAATTTAGACTGCTTCTTTCGACTCAAACCCCAAGAACCCCTTTTGGATTGTCCCTTCATCTCATTCTCCCAAATATGCGATTGACAAGGGTCGGGCATGACTCCAACTTCTTGGGAAGGTCCAACCGTCCAACCTGTAACCTAATAGTCGTAAAAAGCACGATTTTTTTTCAAATTCCGCATTCAGCTTTAAACCTTGAAAATCTACCCATTGAATATCAAACTGACATTTCCCGGAAAAAAAAAGTTTGATTTCCGATCCGGTAAGCTGTCAGCCGTCCGAATACCGTCAATCGGTTGAACGTAGGGAATTTTGTCTTAAGAAATATAGACAATTCTATTTACGTCAATTTAATTTTAATTCTCTATTAGCTGAGCTTCAAGTGTTCGTAAACAATGCTTAATTTTCAATGAAGATAGAACAGAGTTCACGACAATTAGCAGGTGATTGTTCTTCTCACAATTACATTACATTCACTTCACAAAAGTTGAATTAAGAACAATGCAATGTGCGGTGAAATCTTTAATTACGTTAAATATATTTTGCACTTCATTGATTTAATCACTCGTAATAATATCATAATGGTTTTTCGAATTGTGACTTGATTGATTTAATAATTGAAACTTTACGAGTAATATTTAAATCGATTGCCATAATATAAGGAAGTCTATCACAATTACAACTAGATTGTTTTTTTAAGTACATTGAATTCAGGCTTTCATTTCGATTCCGTTTCTTGAATACAATGTTCGCAACATTATATGAATGAGTTAAACAGTTTCCATCTTTTGCTTCATCGTGTATTTAGCCAAAGTATTAATTAGTTGGGTTTGAGTTTGGACTAATTGTAGACCTTGATAACCCTGTATGGAATCGATGGTACTTATTGAGGATTGCGTTGCTGCATTTATCGTTAATGGTGGTCACCCACGATGTGGTGCAGACTTCATTCTGGGCAATGCAATGGCATCCGTCTATTTGTCTTTATGATCTGGTCACCTACACCCAACTCCTTTTGTCAATTGTAGTGTCATTCGAACTTTGAGGTCAAGCGTGTATATGTGTATGCGAGTATATGCGTTTTTAGGTGGGTGTTAAATTTTGCAAGAGTACGATAATCTCTTAAATAATGATGTGAACAGGGAACACCTTTCGGGCATTTGTCTGATGTCAGCTAAGCTGTCCAGCCCTTATCAATTAATCTCACCAAATTTTATAGACGTCATAAAATAAACTGTTATGTTTATCTTTATGTTTTTATTTCATGAGATTAGGGTTTTTTTCGGCATGTCAAAATAAATTCATTTTATGGTCAGTTAGGAAGTCAGCAATGAACTTGACATTTACGTGGTTACGGTTCAGTTTACTACATTTCTTGGAATAAAAACTAAGCAGAAAAATAATTATCAAGGAAAAAATGGGCGATAATCACCATAATAAGTTGAAGAAATCATCCAGTCAAAACTCCCTTGTTGGAAACTTTGCATCTTCCATTGGTGGGAGTTTAAGAGGTTTGGGGAAGAGTAAAAAATCCGAAGAGACAAGAAAGAAATCATTTTCGTCTAGTACAAATTCCTTGTTCGTCCAAGATGATAATAATAATGAGCCTGTTCCGAAACCTAGGCGGAAGTCCGCATTCATCGACAAATCTGAAATTGAGCATTTGAGAGAGAAACAGGCGAAGAAAGAGAAAAGTGGGGATTCAAATTTTTTAAGTCCAAACATCGAGGATAGCCCAAAAATCAAACGTTCAAGGTCAAGGTCAATACTAGATTTATTTTCGAGTATTGGAAGTGGTGATCATGATAGTGATGTTGAGGAGAAACATCAGTCAAAATTTAAGGCACAATCACTGCCCGTTGGAATCTCAATCCCTATTCCGAAGAAGGAAGACTGGCAGAAGCAAGTGTCCTCAAAAAAACAGAAGCAGAAGCCAAGCAAAGAAGATCGCCAAAGATTCGATGGCCATTCCAAAGAACAATTGAGTCAAATCATCATTTGCCTTCAGCGGATTTATGATGAACAGAAGGAAAAAATTGAGACATTGGAAAAGTACATGGATAGCTTGCTCCTCAGTATAATGGACGCACAGCCGAATATATTGGAAACTGTGACAAACTAAATTTTAATTCAAATCATATACATATGAAATTAATTCCGAAGGTTTTATGATTGGATCTAATACTATTTGTGATTAACTGGTTCCTGGTTCGGATACGAAAACCCAAATAAACGTTAGGAAGTCACCTGCCGGCCAAGTGTTCTTATTCATAAAGTAAACTGTCCGGTCTGAGAGTAAAGTTCAGTCGACAGCCCTGTTTCATGAAAATTGACTTTCTATATTCATTTGAACTGAGTCACTAAATGAGAAATAATAACACCCAAACCCAAATGTAGTAAATTACTGTCACGCCCAATCTTCTTTAATTTTTTTTTCGTTTCAATACCGTTTCATGAATACACTATTTGTCGCACTCGGAATATACGGTTTTAAAGTCAGTGGTGTATGAAGTATAGCAATTAAAATTATAGGTTGTCAAACATCCTTTACGGACACTCTTTTTTAAGTATCTCGTAATGATTATACAAAGTATTGCCATCGGATCGCCGAGTTGATTTTGTTCAAACAAGTTTCCTATATTATTTTATAGTTTGCAGTGAGAGAAAGTTTCAAATTCGATAAAATTAGCCCAACCCTTCCCTTGTTCGTTTATTAGTTGCAACTGCAAGTGTTGTGCATTTTATTCCATCGATTTAAATTGAAAAGTGCTCCGAGCTTTTACTTGCGTTTTGAACTCAACGGAGAATCGGCAAAAAATAGTACGGCAAACTATGATTTTGGCATAGTGTTTTCCAAAAATTGGTCTAGTCTAAGATTTGTTTGTGTGGTTCCCTTTATGAAGACCGTTTACACTTAATTGTATGTTGTGTGAAATTGTTGAATACAAAGTAGGTGTTTTATGGGAATCAAGCAAATAAGCTGTCAAGATATCATGGTATAATCTTGTCAAGTACGGTAACCCAGTGTCGTTATAAAATGTTAATGCATGAGTAAGATTATACTAAAATGAAACAAAAGGAAATATTTAACTTTGGATAATTCTTCATCATTCATCACTTTGGCGGATTAGGCTGGTATGTATGTGGCGACAGATGAACTTTCATCCATTCCTCTTTTGCAGATGCAATATTAGAGAACGCAAATTGAAAGGTAACCGCAACCGATGCGATATGAACGTAACATATTAAGAAAGTTCATGTTGTCTTTGAAAAGGTTACGAAATTGATGATAATTAATCCTGAGTTTGCTTCATATGATTTTGCAGCTTACTTGGCGCTTTGTAAACATTCCAAAACAGAAAGGAATAGTCTGCACCTGTGTTTCACAAATGAATGAAAACCGCTAGTGAATTAGATTTTTGTGTTCAGGGATTCTGAGGGCATCATAGAACGAACTCCTTAAACCAAGATTTTGGGGTCTGAAACCAACTACTAACATCATGCTTTGATAATATTATCATTATTGCTTGGTCATTTTTAGTCCGACCACAAAAGATACAAGGTTTCTTCCTAGAGCTCTGAACTCTGAAGTTATGGTTGGAGGAGTAAGACGTGCACTTTGCACTAAATCCTGAGTGCTCGGCAGACTGCTCTAGACGGAATTAATTGCTAAACATTCTATCAGATCCGCCTGCCTACTATAATAAGATTATTTTACCTTTCAACACTTCTTACGATGTGATGAAATGTGTATGATTGGATTGACCGAATTTATTTTGAAATAATTCATGGTATTTTTTATTTGTAGAGTAAAATCGTAAAACTTTTTCTGTATACAGGTTTATATAAATAAAATACATGTACCGTAAATTGTATCAAACCTAATCTATTTGAGCAGCATTAATTGAACATGTTGTACATCAATCGTGAGGAAACGAAAACAATACTGGGTATTTCTTTTTAATTGGCTGAACACAGTACATGCACACACAGCTTATGGTTTTAATAGTTGAACATGATAAAAAATATTTCTTGATAGCTGATTTCCTCAATAAGAATCACCCCCTCCGCCTTGGACATTCCAATCCGACAGATTTTCACTTGCATCCGGATAATCCGGAACGGCTTCCATGAAGCCACGAGATGTGAGACGTTTAGGAATTACGTGACCATACATGAGAACAGTTTTCTTGATGTAAATATGAATTGGGCCCTGAAAAACAAAAACATGAGTGTAAAAATCTCTCTTGTTCTTGTCGCGATATTTGCAGCACAAAACAAAACAGTAATGATGTTATTAAGGACACTAACCTTATCCACACGCCCGCGACTCACAATTCCGTCCCCGTACCGTAAATTCAAACGTGACATTACGGTCTTCAGTTTGTCGATAGCACTCGCGAAAGTAATCCGGGGAGAAAATATCATTTCTTTGTCCCCTCTCTTGACGGGAGAATTCTGAACATTTTGTATCAGCATCTCGGATGAAATGTCAGAGTCTCCTCCACCAAATGGCGCTAATAAGGAACTAATTTCTTGAGGGCTCGTATCGTTTTGAGACTTATTATTGAAAGAGCCTGAGTTTATGTGGAGCTCATTCAACTCCTGGATTAGTAGATTGAGGCGATCCTGAGCCGCGGACTCTCCTAAGACCAAAAGGAAAGGGTGTTGAACTTTATTTTGCCTATTGGCTTGCTTAATTTATATTTAGTAACCATTAATTTTGACATACCTGTAAGCTTGACGTGGTTTCGCCAATTCCTCTGTAAAACAATTGCACTCCTTCTCAAAATGAAATGTTCAATTTTGAGAAGAAATACCCATATCTTTTCTGTAAGAAATATTTGAGTTTTTCCAAATCTTATTTGGGAGTCGTTAAGACTGAACACACGAGGAAATATCAAATCCAGTTCGGTATGTCCGAGACACCTTTTCATTATGCAGGGAAAATCCTTGCAGAACTTCAATTTTGTAATCCTGAGAAAAGATTGCTAATAATTAGTGAAACCTTCTGAAAAATTCAAACTCGATAATTATACAAACTACAAACGCAACACACCTTATCGGAAAACCATTTCCAGTTATTCTGATAATATCAACAACACCGGAGGAAAGTAATTGTTGACGAACAGTTTCTCTCTGGACTTTCCCTTCTGCCAACTCATTATTCGGACGAATGCAACGAATGAAATGAAGGTCTTGGTTGTCTTCATTTCCCAATTCACTCATTAAACCATCAACAGAAACCTTGAATCGCTGCAAAATTGTCTTTTCTCGTTGGGATTTACTTCCAGATTGTGTATTTTTTGATTCCTGAGTAAGAACTTCGGTTCCATTTTGCTTAGCACGGTGTACCTCAATACCTCGGTTGTCCAAGTTGGTGATCAATGATTTTAAAAATAGTCTTGAGCTGTTTCTGAAAAGCTCATTGAACTCTGGTGGAATCTGTTTGATGACAAAAACCACACGATAAGGACAATCAACTTTGGGCAAACTAAGTGTTATGTCATTGACAGTTAGCTTACGTTATCCGTGTTCTTTCCTATCATTCCCTTCAAGTCATACGTGACATCCATGGCGTAATGCCTTACAATAAATGGGCAATCCGGATCGTGCGGCTTACCCACCCTGAGCATAAATAAATATTAGACAAAATACTTAGTTCAGGTGAAAAGGAGAAACTATGTAGTAATTTTCCTGGCCTCACTTACTGGACGTATTTATTGCCCGTGGTTGCCATTCCGAGTCGATCGAATACTTCCTTGTCCGATGTTGTCACTCGATTGAGCAAACATTCCTTAATATATGGCGAAAGATCAAAACGAATACGAAACTACGGTCATAATACTAACCGTTTTGTTTTACCTCGTTTAGAATTTGGAAGACACAGCCGTGAAGACTGTCGATGCGCTCAGTGAATTCTTGAATCACGTTGTCCAATTCTACAGCTTCGAAATCAATCTCCAGGTTAGTCATTTCATTAAAATGTGACCTCATTCTAAGGGCTTGAATCTTTTGAAGTCTCTCATTCGCGTAGTTAATGCAGAGTTGTTCCAATTGATTATTCTCTAGTCTTTCAAATCCATACAAATCAAGCAATGAAATAGTCCTGATTTGATCAAGATGTTTACAATTTGGGTCAAAGTCCAATTCAGAGTGTCTATTTTGTGAGGTTGAAGTCGTTATCATAGAATTCAGACGAGCAAGAACGTGATGAAATAGAGCGTCATACAAATGGCTAGTTAGTGCGGCCGTTCGTTCTTTGCATTCTCGAACCGATTGACACGGTTTACGGAATATACTTCGACGCCTCGAACCTCCACCTTAAAAAAGAAAACGTAAATAATTTTTGCACAAAAAATTGCACGACGGATGCAACGAGTAACTAGCATTATTAAAATACCACAAACCTGCGGTAATTTTACGAGCTACTAACATATCTGTCAATTCCTTTCCATCAACTCCGAATACATCCGCGAGTGTTTCAACAGCTTTGACATTTTCGATTGTAAACTCCTTAAGTTCGTTTGAGTGTAATTCATTTTCTCTATCACCATTGTCCTGATCCTGGTCTTCTAAAGGGACGAACTGTATGTTGAGCAGGACCATGATGCCAAAAATTATACCGAACACTTTCTCTAATTCAGCGGTCATCTTGAGGGACAATAGTGACTGGTACAATGTAAGAAATTGTTCTTCATCGGAAACTCTGACTGCTTCCTTAAAATAAGGTGGCATCAACGTTCTCCACTCATCCCCCAGTTCAATATTGTCGACAAAGTTTGCAGGACTGAATATGCCCTTCTCCAAACTCACGAATATCTATTGAAAGAAATACTCCATTATTCTTTTTAGTCAAAATTAGATCCACCAAATTGATGTGGATTGGCATTCAGGATTCACTCACATAATAAAATATGTGAAAATTCCGCTCTAGCGGTGAACATTTAGAAACACGGTGTTTCTCCAACAGACAAGTACGAATTTGAGCACCAACAATTTGTCCGCCAGACTCCCCATCATAATTTAATTGAACAAACCGTCCAAACCGACTACTGTTTGGATTGATTGCAGTGCTTGCGTTTCCTAATGACTCCAGAATCAGTGTTGCAAAGTATATCTAAAAAATTCCAACAAAATATCTCTTAACAGAAAATGTTAAGACTATCTGTAGTATCTAAAAGTGCAACACTGGTTAATTAGTAATTTATGCATTCTAAAAATTCACCTTTTTATCCAAACTGTTCGGAGTCCGAATCTCTGTTAGTTTCTGACTATGCTCAATGAAATAGCGTAGCAATTGTTGAGTGGCCGTCGTCTAGAATAAAAAGTAACGATAAATATTTAACTGCATAAAAATAAAATTACACGAATCACTTAACTGGATAATTATGCCACTCATTGCAACTTACTAGAATCTCTAAGTGCTTGTTTTTACATTACCTTTCCGGCTCCACTGTTTCCAGAAACAACAATTACTTGATTATTCCCAACTGTTTTCAAATTCCTTAAGCTCTTCTTTCCGACTGAGAACACGTGAGGGCACTTTCCTTCCTGCAGAAACACACAAATGTATAGAATTAAAATTCATATCAGACATCAGAGTTAGATAAGGTTCAGATAGAATAGACTCAAACCAGATTTCTTATAACTGAAACAGAAGCTGAATGGTAATGGCGGCATCCTATTTTTGTACCTCAAATATTTAAGACGACGATAACATGGCAAAAAATATCACCACGATCACAGGAAATGACATGAATGTCAGAATTGTTATCCAATTCAACTTTCAACAAGAAAATGTAAATTATTTTTAAGTACCTCGTCGTGTCGTTGAAATTGAATCTTCAACTGATCTGACGTTAAAGACTTTCTGGAATCATGCAAACAGGGATTGAGTGAAATGAGCATCTCCCCCGCAAATGTGTAGTATTCCTTCAGAGAATATCGCTCAACCAGGCAGTCCAGAACTAAAAGGAAATAAAGTGTGTAAAAATATCACAATAGAGTGGATATTTACGAATCCATAAAATTCCTTGGACAAACTAGGACACGTTAAGCTAAAATGCTCACATATATTTCTTCTTTACAAACTAAAAATGACAGACAACCAGAGGGAGAGCACTCTTGCTCTGTACATACTAAAAAACTAAATGATTTTTGTAAATATAACAGTATGCTCTTTTAAGTGGACAAAAGTCGCACCAGCTGGATTAATTCGTTGATCTTCATCTGTTAATTTTGAAAATAAGAACTCCTCATCATTTAAAAAAAATGGTGCAAAATGCACCAAACACCAATGGTACCCCCTTATTCCAAAGTTGGAGACTTTTGGTGTGCACATAATTGTATTCAAGTCCTTCAAATATCACAACAAATAATTTACATTAGCTGTTACCGAGTCATTTTCTTTTAAAATATCATTTTTATTATATCGTTCAATTTTAAATTTTGCGGTAATGCGGTAATGGGGGTTTAGTGTTTTTCTTCCATAATTTGTAATTCTCAATTGTCATCTCACAGTACATGTATTGTATAACAATTTATTTCTTACAAATAAATATAAATCTACTTAATCTACTAGGAAAAATCCACCACTAAAATTGTATAATTACCATTGTCAAATGTAATTTCCTCCAGAGCAGTCAAATCATGGATTTCTTTGAAATTCATTGTATTTTTCACAGGTTTCCGTCCTCGCCCAGTTAAGGAGTACAACCACGATGAAGGAGATAAACCACCTCCAGATCCATTTGACATTGAGTTGGACATCTTGCGTCTTGGACGGACCACAGGTCATTAGGTCACTCTTGAGGTCACTGGAAGTACTGAAAGTACTGATCACTGATATGATCTCAATTATCAAATGTCACAATCCACACGACCACACGTTGAGGAAAATAATCCAAACCGACAGATGAAGAAATTATGGTGATCGCGGGGAAATCCTAGCCCGCGTTTTTTTACTCTCACTCCATGGTTCACACAAATAATTTATATGTTAAAGACGACTAGAAATTTTTCAAAAATTCTACAAACTTTACTCAAAAACTGGGTTCAAGTCGTGTGGCTTGACAATTTCGACGATCGACTGTCGATACCGATACTTCCAAGTAATATTTTCAATTCGAGTCATCCGATTTTGATATAAAATTGAACATAATATACGATATGCGGAAGAACATACAAGAATTTCACATGTGCCATTGAGCATTTCCTTGCGAAATCTGAATCTGACTGACAGTTCGTTTTCCTTGGTGGACTTTGACTTCGACCTTGGCTCAGCTGACTAGAATTCCATTTCGGTAGTAGAAGTAGACCGAAAAAGAAAAGACCCGGATTCGGCTCACCGTCTGTCACCGTGACGTTTCTTTTTACATCACAGTCCTTGCGTACGAATACGCGCAACGGTTTCCTTGTCGGCTGAATTGCTAAATTTTTAATTAGGACGACCAGAACCAGACCGCAGAGCAGACAGGAGTCGACGTGACAGTGGAAAATAATTATAATTTTGGTAAGTATATTATTTGCTGTCTTTTTGGGATTTTTCAATAAAATATTTTAACTGTGTGGGTTCCCATTTCCAAGAAGAAAGTTGGGTAACTGTAAACTGTCACCATTCGGCATTTGAAATGGGTCACTTTTCTCTGGGTCGAATCTTGTGACTCTTTGACAATTGAGTTCAACCGGGTGTCCCAATTTGAGCTGACCAGACCACCATTATAATATTATATGTATGTAAGTATTCTTTGTTTTTCGCATTAGGTGACGGTGCACAGATTCGAAAGGTCATATCCATTACAGACTCGCCGACACAATCAGTATTATTTTCCGTCCGTTCCCGAAAATTTAGAAGATGGCTAAATTGAAAACGGAGTCAGTGGCTGCGTCAAGGACTCCTGAGAAAAGGAAACCGAAAACGAATATGACTAGTTCAAGTCAAAATCAGCTGGATGATGACGATATGGATGACAATGAGAACAGCGAATTTGAGTATCACATCGAGTTTCCTACTCCGAGGGATAAAAATGTAGTAAATTGGATTGTTGGAGAAGAGAGAATTTGGGACTCGTCAGACTCCGACGTTACATCATCTGAGGAAGCTGATAAAGATATCGTCGTCATTCTTATTGGATGGGCTGGGTCTAAAGACAAATATTTGGCAAAGTATTCGGACATTTACTTGAAAAGAGGGTAAGTCGTACCTCGTAAGTCGTAAATGCGTGTCGATTTCCTTAATTAGAATTTACCTCTCAACTGGAGTTTTTATAGAATTTATTTAACACTTCCATCATATCGGATTTCTTCTGCTTTACGCCAGGCATAATCGCAGACGACGGTACTTCACGGTTGACTAGTCGCACAGCTTTTCCATGACCCTGAAATACGGATTTAGATTTAATGAATTTACAAAGTTTTTGTTTCTAAGAATTCAGCAGGAAATACTCTAATACTCCGAACAATTATTAGCCAAATGAAATATTTTACTTGTTCTAAGAAGTGTGGGGAAACTTTTCCATCACGATACTTTTATTGTTTCTATCCCATATGTCAGGTTTTGACACCCCTGAAACTAAAGAACGAATGTATAACATGATATTCGACCAAGTTTGAAGGCTGGTACTAATTCG
Source organism: Protaphorura tricampata (assembly GCA_034698835.1). NCBI lineage: Eukaryota > Metazoa > Arthropoda > Collembola > Poduromorpha > Onychiuridae > Protaphorura > Protaphorura tricampata. The sequence continues at coordinate 18,299 of JAQGCB010000683.1, forward strand.
TTCGTTTGAATCGATTCGATTTGTAGATTGTTATTTACAAAGTTCCACTAAATTGAATTGAATTATCAATTAGTTTCGTACTTTCTCAACAGCCTGGTTTAGAAGTTCAGTGAGCGATTGTCCTATTTGAGTGCTTTGTATATACAATGCTAATTGATTTGAGTTAATTTGTGTAATTTGCTAATGTTAAGTTGTTAAGGCTCACTCATTACAGTATGACTGCACGACTTTATTTCACTTATTCACTTTGTTTGACTGTGTTATCGATTTCAGTTTCGACGATTGCTAAGCAGAAACTAAGAACTCTAAAGTTAGCTAATAGTTACGATAAATGCGTTGTGTCTCATTGTACAAGAGACAGCGGGCCAGCCGGAGCATACCGTGGATAGGCCACAGCCAGATATTCATTTGGTGTGATGGTAGTTTTAACCCCTTTTTTTCTCTGTATGTATTCTTAGAATACACGTTGCTGTTTGACCTGTTCTAGTGCGAATATGTCAATTAATTCTTCATTTGGTTTCAGATGCATTGTGCTTCGCTACATTGCTCCAATCAAAATGCTGTTTATTGAGACGTCAAAACTACCACTAATGGCAGAGAAACTGTTGTGTCTATTAAAGGACATGCAACTTGACTCACACCCAATATTTTTCCATGTATTCTCCAATGGAGGGGCCTTCACTTATTCCTACATTCTTCGCGAAATGTCCTTACGTCCTGAGCTGGGACAATTGGACATCCGAGGTACAATTTTTGACTCAGCACCAACTCCAAGAAATCTTTGGATTGTTTTCAAAGCTCTCGTCAATATATTTGGCGATTACAATTGGTTAGTCATTTATCAATTAACTTTGACTGTCTCGTTTCCTCTTTCATCAGTAAAAGTATAAAGTAATATGGTTTATTTTTGTTCCAGGGTTCGATATTTCATTGCAGCTGGGATCATTTTAATTCTGATTTTTCATGTGTTCTGGTACCACATGAAGACTGCATTTCATTTCTGTTGGTTAGGTGATAATATAACCCCAGTTGAGAGTGGAGGATTCATTCGAAGAGATGAAGCACCTTCACAAAATTGGCTCAGCAGAATCTCACAAATAAGAAATCATAATTTTCTT
>JAQGCB010000684.1:0-19404 GCA_034698835.1 Protaphorura tricampata
TTCACCGTTATGCTTATGGAGAAAGCAGGGGAAAGCAGTGCCCTTTGATCTTCCCCGGTTTCTATTAGAGAAAATTCAAGTGCAAGGTCACCCAAAACTAACCAGTGTTTGGTATGTTGTAACATGCAAAAAAGTTCGGTTACTTTTGGGCCGCCCTGTATACTGTAGTGCCCTGCGTCCAACTCCAACTTGCCCTGCTCTGCTCTTTTGGTTTAATGTTTGCATTTTACTCATTGGTAAACTCCAATTCGCAATTCGTATCCTTTTACTTGCAAACTTTTTTGCATTCGAAACTTCTGTCACATTCAAGTTACGAATAGTTACTACTTACTACCTATACGATTTGGTTACAACATTGCGAAGTATATACGAATAAAGGAATAATTATAGTGGTCTGACGTGACAAGGTCACCCAAAGTTATTAACTACTGGATTGTCATGATATTGGAGGTTTTGTATAGTTAAAGTTATGTAATCCATCCTATTTAGCCAGACCGACAATGCGAATCGACTGAACTGGATTACTGGATACTTTATCTGCTGCATTTGTTAACTCAAACGACACGGACAGGAATAACTACCTATTAAATTCCTCAACCGATTCAGAATATAAATGGAATTTTAAGGTATGTACACGGATTAAATATAAATGTAAACGTAAACTCCGTACCAACTGTAAAGTGTGTTTGTCAACTCTATAAGAGGTCTCGAGTCCATAAATCGATGTAAATCGATACAAGTTGTATACATTCGTGCGTGCAGCATTTGTTTTGTAAAATGTTGCATATATTGAAGCAACTAGTACCTAATTTAAGTTAGCGCTATCACCGTCAAGCATTCTTGAAACCTAATATTATAATTTAATTGAAATGTGAAATAAATGTTCCTTCCAGTTCCACAGCATAGAAGATTATCAGAATTTGTCTTCTTTTTTTCAGCAGAAAAGATACTACATTTACATTGAATTCCATTCCAGTTTCAAGCTCTATACGTTGTGCATCATATATATTTGAAAATGGTAAATTAATCAATGTAATTCAAATGTGTGAACTATTATTTTCAGACATTTCTGTAATTTTATTAATATTTGTTTTATTCCAATTAGTACACTACACTTAACCCAAGTGCTGAGGAACGAATACCAATGATCGCTGCAGCCGCGGAAAGAAATAAGGATCCAATCTTACACGTTCTCAAAGAAATTTTACCAAATGAACCTATACAAGTTTTTGAAATCGCGAGTGGAGGCGGACAACATGTTGCACATTTCGCGAAAAATTTACCAAAAATTCAGTGGCAACCTTCTGACATTGACCCAAGTTACATAGAAATTATGTTGTGTAGCTTTGCAAAGTTGGGCTTGAAAAATGTGAATCCACCAGTTTTCTTGGATGTACTCAAACCCTTATCAGAATGTTCGTCGGATATCGCTGAACGAAAAAATTCTTACGATGTCGTTTTATGTACAAATATGATTCATATTTCACCATGGGCTTGTACATTGGGTCTATTCTCTGCCGCAAATTATTTACTCAAACAGGACACAGGGCGCTTAATCACGTACGGGCCGTACGCTGTTGATGGGGTCATTACTCCAGACAGCAATATCGATTTTGATAAATATTTGAAAATTCAAAATCCTGAATGGGGGATTCGAGATATTCGGGATTTGACAGAAGTCGGATCAGCGAATGGACTCAAGTTTCAAGAATCAATTGATATGCCAGCAAATAATAAAATTCTCATTTTCAAAAAAGAAACTTCATGAAGAAACCTACCATTTTAAAATCAATTTCAATCAATTCATGTATCCATTTTAAAACAGCATTTCAAAATTTTTATGTTTAATTTAGTGGCCTTAATTCGTATATGGTACTTTGATGGAATAAATCTACGTTATACCGTGGCTATAATTGTAGATGTACAAGTACTTCAAAATTTCGACGATAATAATCGGGAAATAATAATTGTTGAAAACAGGACAATCTTCGAACACAATAAAATATTTTCTAAATCCTAACCAGTAGTTTCTTAACAATCATTCAGAAAAACTTGTTCGATTCCTGTTTGATTTTATCATATAATACTAATTACACTGTAACTGTACGAATCAGTTACCCTGAACATTTAACATAACAATTGTTGTTCTCTCGGATTTTAATGGTGTGGTGTACGTATGTGTGCCAAGCCTTGCAGAGTGCAGGATAAAACGATAGGCTCAGAGGCACTATTTTTGGACAGCCCTGTAAATTACTACATCTGGCAGCTAATTTAGCTTCGACAGTCGACACTCCTTGTGCGTATCCATCACACGGGTAAGATCTTAGTTGAGTATTTTGATCGAGAAATCATTTTTGTTAACTGTTTTTAAAAAAAGTTAAAAAAACTTATGAAGACTTGAACTTTTTGTTATATTTTCCGTCAGGAATTCTCAGAATTCCAAACAGTCTCGTGCCTTCCTCACTCACGAATCCTTGAGAAAATCTGAACCACATTCAAATTAAATTGAGTTACATACTAGTTATTGGAGTGATCGTGATTCGTGAAAGATTAGTGAATAAATATTTTAACACTGAAACACTGAAAGGTAACTGAAAAAATTATAAAATATTTGTATAGAATTGATCTTTATTCCTTATCAGTGCTTGTGTTTTGCATGATTTTGGATTTTCTAAAACTTTCAATTTTTTGAGCCAACTTTTCATCGTCGTGGATGGTCGCGGATGGTAGAGTGTGTAATTTCAAAATTCGGGTAATTTATTCTCAAAATTCTCAGAATGTTTAGTAATCTGAATAAATATTCTTAGGTGAAACTTTTTTACGGCGAAAGAAAATCATCACAATCAAGACGATTTCGAAAGTCATCAGATCCGGTCTATTCCACTCCCAACAGTCCAGCATTCCATTCACCCATCAGAGATTTTTTAAAATGGTAATTCTAACAATAACAATATGATCTGCTTTTTGATTTTTCATAATAGTACTTAAGAAATGCTCTAAATTATACTCCATATACACAGGCCAGTCCAAAACCGCTGATAGCCGCCGCCGCGGAAAGAAATAAGGATGCAATTCTAGGAGTTCTCCAAGAAATTCTACCCAATAATGAACCGATACAAGTTTTAGAAATCGCGAGTGGAACTGGACAACACGTTGCACATTTTGCCCAAGGTTTACCTAAAATTGACTGGCAACCTTCAGATATTGACCCAAGCTATATCCAAAGTATTTCCGCTTTCATCAATACCCTTGGCCTGAAGAATGTGAGGTCACCAGTGATTGGGAATGTTTTGACACCTGTACCAGAATGGCCGTCTGTGATTGCTGAGAAGAAAGAGTCTTATGATGCAATTTTATGTTCAAACATGATTCATATATCACCTTGGGCTTGTACATTGGGTCTATTTTCTGCAGCTAATTATTTGCTGAAACCTGGGACTGGACTTTTAATTACATATGGACCATATGCTGTAAATGGTGTCCTTACCCCTGAAAGTAATATCAATTTTGACAAATATTTAAAAAGTGAAAATCCTGAATGGGGTGTTCGAGATGTCCGAGATTTGATTCAATTGGGCACAACAAATGGGCTTAAGTTTCAAAAATCAATTGATATGCCAGCCAATAACAAAGTCCTCATTTTCAAAAAGGAAACTCCCTAAGCATTCTCAATTTCGTTAAATAATTTACAGTCCGACACTAATTTGAACAATAATAAATGCAAAATTGGTTTTGAATTACTTGTATAACGATTTATTATGTATTCGAAAATCCTTGCAGATAGTCAGCATTCCGCAAATACTTGGGCGAATCCACACCCGCTTGTTAGTTTAATCAGTATTTGAAATTAGTATTAGTACATGTAATATTACATACTATCTTGTCGGTGAGATTTCGCCCCGAGAAAATAATTTAGTATCCGTCAAAATTCTTATATATATATAATTATTTGTCACTATTTGTCAATTATTTCTTATCAATTATCAAATCCATCTGATAATATTTTGAGGAACTCTGGCCAGAATAGACATATCTGTTGTTAATCTTGGCTCTACAAACAGGAAAGAGGAAGGCTTGAGATACAGTCTTTAAAAATTCCACAACCTAGTTCTTTAGGCTTTAAATATTTTCGAACTTAAATTATTTTTCGTATTTGTTAATGTAGTATGACTATAAATATAGGTATACTTAAGAGGTAGCACCTGGACATCCAGACCAGAACATTCCGGAGACCCAACGTAGTGGAGAGAGCAGATCTTTCTTTACTTTGAACTTGAGAATCGTTTATAAGATTAATATTATTTGTTAATACTTCTTATTCGATGAGTTGGGTAGAGTAATTGTGTGTTAATGGGGTAAAGTTTTAGCATTTTATTCTTAGTCACTTGAACTTGAACTGCTAGAACCACTCCAACTTCCTCGTCTTCCAAAGCCTTTCATTCCTTTGTGAACTGCGTAACCCCCAACACCAACTCCGGCAAGTGGAAGGCCGTATTTCAGGAGTTTATTTTTCTTCATTTTCTTTGGCTTCATCATTTTTGACTAAATCAATACATAAAAATTAGTTAAACAATTCCATCCTTCGTTCTCAAACAAAATAAATGTTTCACTCACTGCCAATGCTCCACCAATTCCAAGTGCGGCTGCAGACCCAAGAATGCCACCAGTAGCTGCACCTCCAGGAAAACCGCCTCCTCCACCGTGACCGTGACTACCTCCGGGGTATCCGCCACCAGGGTAACCACCGCCAGGGTATCCTCCGCCGGGGTATCCTCCGTCAGGATAACCTTGACCATGTCCATGACTTCCTCCGCCCATCATCCCAGGAATTTTACTCTGTAAGGTCAATGAAGTCACGGTTAATTTGAGGCCTCCACTCTGACTTATCCCCTCCAGTGAAGTTAAAATATTACTACTTACGGCAACACCGGCGAGCCCAACTCCAGCGAGAAGTTTCTGTGCACTACCCATAATTCCGCCACCGCGTCCACCGCTTTGCCCGGGTGGGTACCCTTGATTCTAAAAAAATCAATGAAATTCTATTACTTAAACTGATTTATGACTATTTCAATCTATGAAGTTGTTCATTTGGCTTCGGAAAAAATTTCTTACCGGATAACCACCTTGAGGAGGATAGCCACCTGGACCTTGAGGATAGCCTTGATTGTAGCCACCTTGAGGGGGATATCCCCCTCCCCCATATTGTGGATCGTATTGTCCTGGAGGAGGCCCGTATCCTGGACCTCCTGGGCCAGGAGGATAATATGGCTGCGAAGGACCATAGCCTTGACCTGGAGGGCCTGGAGGATAGCCTCCTGGTCCGGATTGATAGCCAGAAGTAGGCGGACCTGAATAATTAGGCAACGGAGGTGGTGCCACAAATCCAGGTGACGAATTATTTCCATAACCCCCACCAGGTGGGTAGGGCGATGAACCAGTTGGGGCATAACCATGAGGATTTGAGAATTGCGGTGGAGGCGCCGAAGCAATTGTATCTGAGGGAGCACTCGAGGAATTAGAACCTCCATCAAATTGTACAATCGTAAGGTCAACGTCCCCTTCAATTCCAATGTGGCTTATTCGTTCAATAGAAACCCGTTGCTTAAATTCAGTGTAGTGTTGCCCATTTACAGCAATCTACAAATAAAATATAAAAGTTCGGTCGTATATTGATTCGGAATTTTGAAAATTTAAATTACTAACATTCTTTGAAAGTGAAATATAGTACCTTATACGTCTGGGGGTCAGCCAGAATCATTACTTCAAAACCTTGACCTCTGACCAAAGGAAATCCCGGACCATGTCGTTCTTCAGTTCCCCAATTTCCATGAGATTTATTATTTCGAACAATGACTTGTTCTGAGAATCGAAAGTCCAAGTGCAAAGCTATGTCGTCGTGTGCAACAGCTGGTCCACACATTAAATTAATCTTTAGACTGAAACACAAAGAAAAAAACATTAGATTTACATGTATCCATATTAAAAGTGTACATCGAAATAAAATATCCTATAATATTTACCTGTTAGCATTCTGATTCATCACTCCTTGGACACGTAAAAATCTCCCTTCACGGAAACCTCCATTTATAAACGAATTGTATGGAACCATCTAAAAATAAAATACACGTAGTATGATATAAAAAGTTAGAAAATAAAATCAGATACGAAATCAAAAATAGCAGGAAGGAATGAATAAAAAATCACACCCACACTCCACATACCCAGTAATAATGTTGACCAAACAGTTACAATCACAATATTCTCATAAAAATTAAGAAATCAGTATAAACTTACCGGGTTATGGACAACGGACTCCATTATTTCAAGTTTCAAATTCGAAAATTCGTCAAACGATATGTTCCGGAACGAACTCCGTCGATTTCAGTCCGTCTTTTTCAGAAATGTCGCAAAAATTTAATCAATGTTGCAAATTTGTTGTACACTTTCCGGCTTCCCGAATGTAAATTAATATAAATTAAAAATACCGGACAGAGTAAATTTCAAAATTCAAAATGTGAATTTTCAAATAGTAGTTACTTTTGTGCAAAAATGTTTAATTTGAGTAAAAGTTGTATTGTTGTCAGTTCAAAAGTACAAATTGAATTGAATTTCAAGTGGTGAAAGTGCATGTGGATAAGAAGATTCGTGTGTTTTTGAAATGTGTGCATGGCAGAAAACGCAGAATCCACGAGTGTTTTGGTCATACAGGAAGGAAACCCATGCAAAAAAATGTGGAGTGAGGTGCGAAATGACTCACTGAATGAATTTTAACACGTCACTAACTCAACAAATGAACAATGACGTCAATTAACTTTCGCAAACAGTGACTCATTGTTGTCCTAATTTTTTTGCAGCCATTTTGCGCAATTTTCATCAGCCAAGAACCCTGGCAGTGGCACTGCACTGGCAGGCCTACGTAGAAAACATTTTAATTACCATATACATATTATGCATACGCATGCAGATCCAGTGTTCAAAATCATACGTCATTTCATGTGGATCTTGAATATTAATTATGTTACATATGAAATGATACAATGAAATCGCTGATTTTTAGTTTTTTGAAAATATTTGCAAAACTTTGAAAGCATTCCCAACCGGTAAGTTCAGGAGCGGATCTGCGCTATTTACTTTTCTGGTATTAATTTTTATAATGTAATAATGTAGACAACTAAAGTTTGTAATCGATCAGATTGTGTGTATCTTATGAATTCCGGAACACAATGTGCAAGACGAAAAATAGTCAAGCATTTCGTACTAGGATTAATTTGACCGTGCGAATAGCAGAATAATATTTCAGAAACTATATAGTATTGAATTGAAGACTACATAGGTAGACTATATTTCGTGGAGTGGATTACGTAGATTTAATTATTTTTGGTTCGCTAAAGCAAAGCTTTATGCTATCATGATCATGATGACGGGAAAACATTTTGTCAGAGAAATAAAATACAAGTTTAGATGAAAATTCATCGCAAAATCATAATTTTTAATCTTAAAGATTAGGAAATCGTAGTGTCTTCTACTACCGTTACATTGTATTGCTTGTGCGTGGACGATGCAGATGATGTCGCATTTAATTTTGGAACATACCTTTACCATTTATTTTGCTAGCTAATTTTGCTAACTAATTTAGCTATTAAGCTAAATTACGCGTTCAGATACTGGAAAAAATTAAACATGTCATGTTTTACAAAGAAACTAATAGTTTCATTAGAAAAGTCTTCTGAAGAGTTTACTTTAATTACGTCTGAAGAGACCTTAAGAAAATTTTCACAAATAACCCATACACTGCAATCCTGCAGTCTAAATTTGATTCTGAGAAACTACTAAAAACGCACCGTCTCTATTAAAAAAGGAGAAAGTCAATCTTGCTGGGTCAAAACATCCAATTATCGCATTGGTTGTCTCCGATAAAATCGTTTTCTCGGATATTTCTATCCCAAACGAGCCAGCCAGCCTAACACGACAATATAACACATGGAGAGCATTCTAGATTATTCGCGAACGCGGAATGTAACGTAGTATAATGCAAACGCTACGCTAAATTGCGAATATTATTCGTAGTGCACCAAATGGGGCAACAGAATACTCTAGAAAACTCCACAGACTTCTAGTCTAGTCCACGTACGTCTGGCTAATGCCAAATACGTTGTGAGACTGCGAATTGCGAGTCATTCTGTTCTGACTGGCTGTTTCTCATCAAACTAGGTATATAAACCAGAATTCACATTCTGTACTTCATCAGTTTACTTGATAAGTTTGACAGAAACAGTTCTCTTGAACAGAACAGTTGAAACCTTCACCTTTGCGGTTAAATCATAACAGAAACTATATTCACGATTTGAATATCATTTTTTTGAGTCGATTCGAATTTTGAAAGTTATTTTTCCAGAAAGTACTTTTTGACGAACAAACCAAATTACTTGTGAAAATGTTTTTCTTTGATAACCAACATTGTCCTGCTGGTTGGGCCAGAGCTAGTCCACCAAGATCAGGTTCTTCAAAACCTGCAGAACAAATGGAACAAGAAGTGAATTTGGAAGAATTCCTTGGAGCTATTGCTTCAGCAGCATCTGCTGCAAATTCATTAGCTGAACCGTGGGTTTCTGCAATTTCTGCACATTTGCAAAAACCTGGAGCTGGATCTTCTAATAATACTGGGAAATCAACTACAGACAACAAGTTTGAGGTGAGAAGAAAGCCTTTGTAATATAGTTTATTGAAATAATACTTACTAGACTTTTTCATGACATTTATATTTTATACGCGATTTATAATTCAACTTTTTATTCGTTTCTGCAGGTGAAAGTCGACGTGACCAACTTTTCTCCAGAAGAAATCAATGTGAAAGTCGTTGACAATTCCATTCTGGTTGAAGCCAAACATGAAGAAAAAGAAGACAAATTCGGTTTCATCTCTCGCCAATTCACTCGCCGATTTGTATTACCCGAAGGGGTCATCTTGGAAAAAATGACTTGCAAAATGGCTTCAGACAACATTATCGTCATCTCCGCACCAAGGGTTGTAGAAAAGCCACCGACAAACGAAAGATCAATTCCAATCAACTTTATTGGTCAGCAGCCCAACACCCCAGTCGCAACAAACACGGCAGAGGTCAACAAAGAAATTTTACGCGATGATAGTACTTCACAGTCTTAAAGTAATTGTTCAGAAACAAACAAAACATTTTTATTACACATTGTACCATAGCTAGTCAACTTTGATCGTTAGTTTTCTGCAGATTTTGTTTATGTACGCATCTTAAGATATTTATGTTGTTTGAATAAATACGTATCTATAATTTTCAAATTCGGTAATATATACATACTGCATTATTCATTTCATTTGACGTGGTGTTCGTTTTCGCTGAGGTAAAATCTTTCGGTACGTCTCAACCCTAGTTAATTAAGACTACTTACTGCATTGCTCCTTTCAAATATTCTACATCCCTGAAGATCACAAAGAAAAACTTTTCGTACGAGAATAAATAAATCCGGACACACTGTCAATGAATCAACTATTATCGAAACTATCAGTTATGCCTACAACATGGAACATATGGACCACACTTGATTGAAAATAAGTCATTGCATTCTAACCAAAATTAATTTTCGACGAACATATTAAGTTTTTATGGGAATGGAGATGAAAACTCTGACATTTTGCAGTTTCACCTCCAATAGAATATGGAGAAATCATTTATAGAAAATGCGCTAGACACCAGGTGTGCAAAATCAAAGTTCAATTGGATTGAAGTGTTTATTCTGCAAGTGGTTTGTTGTATATTAAAAATTGGAACTGAGAACGAGAAGCATTCTTTTCTGTTAAAATATTAATTGGAGTTTTCTCTATAAGTGGAACTATTCCCTACATGTTTTTATTTCATTTGTGAATATTTATATTTACATCCGAGGGACATTAAGCACGGAATTCATTCCTAAACTGGAAAACATTTATTATTATTTAGGGAAAAAGCATTTCTTCTGACTCTGGAACAATTCCAGAATATCCAAAACCATTTCAAACGTGCGGACGTCATTCATTTTGAAAGCAGGGAAAGGGTTAGAATTTCTAGTAAAATATTTTCAATTCCCGGAAGGGCATGGTATCACAGACGATAATAAATTAGGTAAGTTATAAATCTGAATAGAATACAACGTGTTACTAAAAATCTATAAATGTTAGAACATAACATGATATAAAAACTACTCAAATGCTATCGAAATTTTCATTATATGAATTCCAGTTTGATGCAGTACTTATTGGTATAATTTTTCCGGTCTCAGCACATTCCGAATCGAATTTAATAAAAAATTAATTTAGAAATAATTTAATCAAAACAGCTATTGACTATGGCAGGCAATGAGAATTATATTCTAAAAAGGCATCAATTTTTCGCGTTCAGTTTTCGATTTGCAGTGCAGTACAGTAAAGTGTGCATGCATAGCTATAGTCCCGTGATGATTCGCAGTATCGTAGTGTTGGAAGGCAACATTATAGTGTTTACAATACATTCGCACAATTTGCAGTGCAAAATTACATAGGGCCATGGAACACACTAGAAAACTCCACAGCCTTCTAGTAATTCTTCGAAGCTCAGTATAGGAATTGGTCATTTGGCACATGCAAAAAGTGAACACAACTTTGCGAGTCATCCTCAGTTGTGTTTCCTCGTCCAACTGTATATAAACCAAAACCTTTCTCATACAGTGTATCAGTTTGTCCAGTAAACTCAACAGAACCAAACTATTTTCTCCAACTGTTATAACGAATAATTGTGCACAATATTTCTAACATTACTTTCATCAATTACATTCTATCGAAATCAAGCAACTTAGCTATCTCAAAAATACGAATATCCACATAAAGTGTAATAAAGTACTGTCTCTGAACTTTCAGTCTACAATTTGTGAAAATGTTTTCCTTCAATAACGATCCTCGTTGTACCAGAACATGGGTTAGGCCTAGTCCGCCTAGATCGTATTCAGCTAAACCTGCGGAGCAAATGGAACAAGAAGTGAATTTGGAAGAATTTTTGGGAGCTATTGCCTCCGCAGCCTCTATTGCAAATTCAGTAGCAGAACCGAGGGTTTCCTTCAGATCGGCACATTCACAAAAGCCCGGATCTATAGCTCGTCAGAATACAGCAAAAATAAATTCAAACAAATTCGAGGTGAGCCTGACGTATAACTTGTTAACTTAGATGATCTGATTTATTGGGTTTTGCTAGTGTGAAATTGAATCTTACAGAATTGTGATTTTTTTAAATCTGTGTTTCTTTGCAGGTGAAAGTCGACGTGACCAACTTTTCTCCAGAAGAAATCACTGTGAAAGTCGTTGACAATTCCATTCTGGTTGAAGCCAAACATGAAGAAAAAGAAGACAAATTCGGTTTCATCTCTCGCCAATTCACTCGCCGATTTGTATTACCCGAAGGGGTCATCTTGGAAAAAATGACTTGCAAAATGGCTTCAGACAACATTATCGTCATCTCCGCACCAAGGGTTGTAGAAAAACCACCGACAAACGAAAGGTCAATTCCAATCACCTTTATTGGTCAGCAACCCAACACACCACCCGCACCCAAAGCAAATACACCAGAGGTCAACAAAGGAACTTTACCCGATGATAGTACTTCACAGTCCTAAATTAATTGTTTTTAATTAAACAAAACATTTTAATACACATTGTGCCATAATTGACAAATGCACTAATGCATATGAATTCAATAATTGAGACTCAATTAATAATTCCAGTATTTCTAATTTATAAACATAGTAGTAAGTAAGTATTTCGTTTACTTTAAACTACAGTGTAAGTAATACTCATTAATAATGTTCATTAATTTATTACGAAATAAATACGATTTGGTTTTTATGTTAATTTTTGATGTGATATGGCATTGCTTCATTTCGTGTGTAATTGAACCGATTACTTCACTCAATTCAAAGTTTCGGAATTAACGTTACGAACATGTCAACACGGTCTTAACCAGGCCCATGAAGATTTGCAAAAGTACTTTTAATTATTTTATGTGTTAACAAACGGACTAAAATTAGATTGAATTCGACACGTGATTCTGTATTCTGCCATTTCTGCAGAAATCATATGATGTTTTGTGAAGATTATCACCTCTTGTCTCCCTTCAACATCTCGATTCGCTATTGTTAACATTGTGCATTTCATCACAAGAATCTGATACTATACTACTGCAATAATATAAATACTAAAACTTTATGAAAACCTGATTTTGCTCTCAAGATTTTAAGCTCCGACAATATTTCACGATAACATCGTCAAAACGTTTTCGAAATGTCCACTCATTCAAGAGTGTTCAAATTATAAAGTGTTTTATTTGTAACGGAAAAAAAATGACATCAGAAATACAGTTAAGGCCGAAGTTAGCTGATTTCAGAGTTGGGTCTATTACCTTCAAAGTGTAATTAATTACAAATTGTACCCTCATTTTTGAAAGTAATTGAATTACCAATACAAGTCACATGGACAAATTTGAAAGCAATTAATCACAATTACAAATTACATGAGAAATTGTGAAAGTAATTGGAATTACAATTACATACTTGGAATTGAATTTTCGTAATTTAGAGAACGTAATTTCAATACAGATTACAATTTCAATGATCTTCGAAGTAATTAATTACAATTACAAAATACCTGTAACTTTATTAACGCAAATAATTAAAATTACGTAATGGTAATTGCAATTTTGTAATAATTACAAATGTAATTCCAATTGACCCAAGTCTGGCTGATTTAGCCCCCAGCTTGATTGCAAAAGAAAAATTCTGAATCGTAACTTAAGTACACTGAACTATTAATTACCACATCTCTTTTCTTTGCGCAATATTTTCTATAACTCAGACATTCTGATTCAATCACTCAATCAAAATCAATCCATAACAAATTACGCGTTCCAATGTTCACCAAAGAGTAATCATTTAGGTGCTATACGCTCGTATACGCTCAGTGATTTTTAATGACAATTATGGTTTTTAATGCACCACTGAATTACTTCAGCAGGGCTAGTGCGATCCACTTGGTAGACACATGCGGTTACATTAGAGGTGTTTTTTCGCAATAGTTCAAGTTAAATTAGTTTACTTTCCCAGGACTAGTGAAAGACCAACCGAACCCATTCTCCATAGAAATACGTGTTTGAATAGATTATACTTATTTCAAATGTGAATTAATAGATAGTTAAGATAATAGCATTTTTCTTTATTTGGTCAAACTTTTCAGAATTAACTGTTTTAAAAAAGTATTGAGTGAAGAACATCAAAGGTAACCTCTTAGGAAACACAACATGTAGTTAATTTTAAAACTGTGTAAGGCGTTTGCTGTTTGGAATGCATTAAATCAGTTGACGAAATTAATCGATCGTTTCAGGAAGATTCGCGATTTTACCAGAACGAATCGGAGCATTTTGCAAAACATACGTGTTACGTGGTAGGACTAGGAATACATGTGCTCTAGAATGTTGTAGAAAACTCCACGCACTTCTCGAACCAATACCTCAATGCTGGGCCTGCTCTGTGTGCAAATTCTGCAATGCATGTGTGCACTACGCTTACACATAATATGCAAGATCAAGTTTTGTATATAAACCACGGCTACTCATGTTGCATTAAATCAGTTTATGTGAACCAAACCTCTAGTAAAACAGACCTCCAAAGGATAAGCTAGTATTTTGAATTCGCTAACATCCGATTGATTCTCTGAACAAAAAAAAAATACTTTTAAAGTGTTTGTACATTGAAACACATTCATTCTCACGGTCGTGGAGTTTGTGAAAATGTTTGATTTTAATCATCCACATTTGAGCAAATCTTCTGAACAAGAACCAGAACGATATTTAAATTTGGGGGACCTCATTGAAGCATTTTTAACATCCCCTAATTCATCCGCGAATCCGTTAATTTCTTCTTATTTGCACAAATCTCGTCCTGATTCAGACGAGAAATTTGAGGTAAGGTCCTAAGTCAAAATCCCTCAGTCGTGAGAAATAGTACTTCATATAGTAAAACGCATCTGGAATCACTTCTAAAAATTTGGCTATTAATTACATTTACTTTTAGCTTGTGATGGGCAACACAATAATTTTCTTGTAAATTCGTTTCTTTTAAGATTTAAATTATAAAATTTAAATCCTATGATTTTTATACGCGGTTTATAATTCAACCTTTTGTGTTTCTTTGCAGGTGAAAGTCGATGTGACCAACTTTTCTCCCGAGGAAATTAACGTGAAGGTTGTTGACAATTCCATCCTGGTTGAAGCCAAACATGAAGAAAAAGAAGACAAATTCGGTTTCATCTCTCGCCAATTCACTCGTCGTTTCGTTCTACCGGAAGGAGTCATCTTGGACAAAATGACTTGCAAAATGACCTCGGACAACACTACTGTCGTCATCTCTGCACCCAAGCGTGTAGAACGACCACCGGTATTCGAGAGAACAATTCCAATTCAATTTCTGGGTGCTGAATCCGATATACCAAATGCCCCTGGAGAGTCAACACTCATGGATGTGGTTCAAGAATCGCCGACTGATAATACCCCGGAGTCTAAAGTCTCCGCTGAATAAATATACTAATCCGAACACGCTATTTGTGTTTACGTTTTTGTTTGATTACTGTAGTTGTAGTTTTTCTATCCTGTATGGAACGGTGTTAGGAATGGAAAATGTTAATTATGTTAATTAATAAACACTACAAAATGAGTTCACGCAAAATCATCGTCGTATTTTTAATCGCTTCTTTTTAATGTCTGTCATGAAAGAACACAAGAGAAGTTTTCATTTCCGTAATTGCATTAGGACTTTGTCCAGCCTCTCGAGTAAAATATCGGTATGCCTTTTGGTGAAAGTTAGGGTTGGTCGAATACGAAGGCCCTTTGGATCTCCAGATGGTTTACAGTGAACACCGTTGGTATGCATTAAATGCACGGCCTTGTCCCTGACCTCTGTCGTCTTAAAATTAATTGCACACATTGTCCCTTGTCCTCTGGCCTTTTGAATCACATCTCCGTATTTCGACTGTAATTCCAGTAGTCCTGTCATTAAATAGTTTCCGACCTCTTTTGTTTTAGTCACCAAATCCTCTTGTTTAATGACTTGAAGGATTCTATCCAATAAAATTAATTTGGATGGATCTGACATCCAAGTGTTAAAAATCCTTTCTGGAAGATCAGGACGAAATTCTGGCTTATAATAATATCCACCTGTTTGCATTTTCTTTCCAAATGTGACAATGTCTGGTGGATTGTCTAGTTCCATGTAATCATGACCCCAAAATCTACCGGTATGTCCAACTCCTGTTTGAACTTCATCCACGATAAATGCTACACCGTTTGAAGCACAAATTGAACGAAGTTTTCTGAAAAATGATGGAGAGGCATGATTATCACCCCCTTGACCTTGTATCGGCTCTAAAATTAATCCGGCTATAGGTTTTCCAGATTTTGAACTTTTATGAATTGCGTGTTGAACCTCTTCTAAACATTTTTTATCCTGTGCATCATTCTCACGTTTGAACTCTTCTAAAGGGTACTTGTAATCTGGCCAGCTTACAATTGGCCAATGAAATGCAGGAATGTCAAGTTTATGAACCCATTTTGAATGGGTAACACTCAGGGCTCCGAATGTCCGTCCGTGGAAACCTCCCTTGAATGACAAAATGGAAATCTCAGGTGACCCGGGTGGTTGATTTATCACAGAAGTCTCTTTTGTTTTGGAATCTGGCGCACTTCCGCCCCGACTTTTGTTCTGATACCAAAAGCAAACAGCTTTTAAAGCATTTTCAACGGAACAAGATCCACAGCCCATTGTTTGCACGGCTGTGAGACCACGTGGGGCAACTGACATTAGAGACGATTTTAATTGATCAGCTAATTCCTTGTTTGGAAGAACTCCTAAGGCAGGTCGATTCACAAAAATTGACTCATTTCGTGGGTCCCGAAAGGCTTTGATTACTTCTGGGTGATTGTAACCTGAAAAATTTTACGACATATTGGAAATTGCCGTTTACTCCACTAACAATATTCTCAAAATGAATCGATACTCTAAATTGCAAAAAACAATTGAAACTGACCAATTGGTACGGAAGAAATTTGAGTATAAATATCCAGAAAAGTATTTCCATCAACATCAACCAAATAATTTCCAACACATTTTTCAAAGTCTACAACGAGTTCAATTCCATCAGCAAATGCAATCGCACCAAGCTCAGCCTTCAAACTCAGGGATTTAGGTCCTGGAATATTTTTGGTGATTATTTTTGGACCATCTGGTTCCAATGTTTCAATGAATGTCTTTGTGTAAGAACGAGCGAACGTATGCCTGAGTGAATATTTTGAAAGTATTCGAGGAATTAGAGCACGGCTCATTTTTATTGGTAATATATTCTGTTACTTTTATTACAGTCCTTAATTTTTACAAGATTCCTCCTCGAAGTAAAATGTTCAACTGAGAAGCAATAGTATGCTGTAATGATAATTCGAGTTGACCTTCGAATATTGCATGCCTGTTTCCATTAGTACAGACTGTGGGATTTAATATCTGATTTACCCGATGACATTTGGATGGATTAATTCAGTACAGCAAATCCTTTTACTAATAAGATGGAATTGAGAAATAGATCGAATCGATTAAGATTAGACTCTGTCCATAGCCAAACATTTATGAATGAATATAAACATGAGTGAGACTAAACATGAATCTAAAGTTTTTATACATTGAGTATAGACTTAGATTTCATGAGCACACATAATATTCCTTACGTCCCGATTTTAGGGTGTACGTGACCAAGCAACAAAAATGAGAAAACTGAAAAATCCAAATCGATGGTCTTACGTACCGAACCCTACTGCCAAGACCGCATACTTACACCGTGAACGGTAGTTGGGTGAACGGTTATATCGTGAACGGTTACAGGGTGGACGGTTGTTGGGTGAACGGTTACATCGTGCACGGTTAGCGGGTGAACGGTTGCGACGTGAACGGTTGCGACGTGAACGGTTAGCGGGTGAACGGTTGCGACGTGAACGGTTCTACTGGGTACTATACTTTTTTAGTAGTATATAGTATTTTAGCAGTACTTTTCAAAACCACAGTTTGATTACAAGAATGGAGATTATGAACAAATCAATGAATCAATGTTTTTTGAAATAAGTTTTAATCAGGCATAAGCTCAACATAAATATAATATAGCCTCTACGCTACGGAATATAGAAATAAATTCGTGAGTGAACTAACACTAGCAATAATTATAATGGTAACTTAAACCATTCTATATTATAATCAAAAGTTATACAATGAAATATTTATGTAACTAGGTGTTTAAAACGGAAACTCACATAGAATTATGATTGAATGTTCTGAAATAATACACAAACATAGTAGTGGAATAATTAAATTAAAATAATTAGTCAAGTCCAAATGCGGATCGGTCAATATTGATTGGAATTGACCTCTCATTTGTTGGCGGAACTTCTGGGACAAGTCTTGGTGCAGAGATCACAAGAAGTTTTTCAGAATTGATTTCAGAGTACATTTTCTCCAAAAGAATTCCTTCTGGTAAAACAAATCGACGAGAGAATTGTCGGGTGATGAAACCATGGTCGTCTTGTTTTTCTTCATGTTTTGCATCGATGATAATGCAATTGTTCTCCACTCTGATTGAAATTTCGTCTTGAGTGAAATTTGAAACGTCCAATTTGATCTGTAAAGAAATTGTAGCTTAAATTAGCCAGTGTTCTGAATTTGCGCACAAATTGCGTACGTAAAAAATTGTACTTATGTATTATGAATTTACCTCGTAATTATTTGCCGTTGTTGAAACCGATTTCACATCGCTCTCACTTTTTGGAACTGCAGATTGAGGTTTCGGCAAAAAGGCAGCTGCCAAATTCTGTATGGCAGAGGCAGCTCCATTTGGATCTTGGAGGAAAGATCCGATTAGACTTCCAATGTCACCAAAGTTTTGGTTTTGATTTTGGTTATTGAAACCAGCCTGTGCTGATTTTGAAGAACAAGGTCTGGGCTCAGATTGTGCAGCCATAATTTCAATTTCTGATATTATGAAGGAAATTCAAGACAAATTATTTTGTCAATATAATTACTGAAAAATCCTCGATAACTTTATCCGTAGAATTTATATGTATATTTTGGAAATAATTCCAGTAATTTTTTTGGAGTTCTTGTACTGTGATTTCAACTGTTTGCTGTAAACTGAATGAAACTGTGGAAGTTCAAGCAGTTTTATAGTAGAAAAATAAAAACACAACTCATCGTGACTCAGCACTCGACCGTCTTGTAATATTATTATTGTACTAGAGGATTCCCCCAGTCGAGTCGCAGTCCATTCGTCCACATGGATATTCGTAATCTAATGGTGCATTGCATATGTTGTGTGTGAATTTTTTGCAAGTCAGTCGACTAGTCTAGAATGCACGAGACCTTTCAGTTCAGCTTATGCAAAATTGCGTACGCCATGTCATGTCTACCTGTCCTCACGCGTTTCTTCCTTTTTTGCAATGTAATGCTGCAAAGTTGTGGTCGAATAAAACACGTCAGATTCTCAAATTATTCTTGTAGACATTTTATCATCTACTTTATATGATAGAATAAAATATTGCGTACTGTAAAATTCGAATGGTCTTTGTCATAAAAATTATGTACTTTATTTAAAAACAATTTTGCATTGATTTGAGATATTTCTGCATTATTTTGTTAACACTTTACGTATACAGGAAGGTATGTTTGGTCTTGTCTTGTCTGGTCTTTGAAAATCGATTGAGGAAATCTACTTTTATATGAAAAATCATCATCGAATTTAATTCAAGATTTTTTAATATTTACAATTCTGGTCCTAGGGTATATTTCATCAAGAATTGGGTTCTACGATCTCAATTCTGTAATCACTTCCCTGAAATGCATGCAAAACTTCAAACAAAATATTTTTGACCCTACGTTTCAACACCATCGATCACAACTTAATTAATTCAGAAGACTCTCGTATCTATAACCTGGTGGGTTTATTACTATATGGGAATTAGTTGATAATTTTCAAGATGACTTCATTTCATAATTTGCATTCGCAGTTAAAATCGTTTGTTTTAAGTGAAGCGGTTCGAATGACTTGAATTTTAACTGATTCATCTGATTTACCCAGTCTGAACCACTAAAATAATAAATTACCACTAAGTTTTGTAATTAGCAGCTATTGAAAAATTCACAATTTTTTTTATTAATTATTTCATTTCTGGAAAGTGAGAAAGGAAAAATCTGAAACCACTAAAGTGACATCCGTATGACCTGTTCTTTCTGGAAGACTCTCTCCAAGTTGACGAAAATCGTTTGGCCCAGGTGACTCATAATTTTAAAAGTC
>JAQGCB010000685.1:0-19367 GCA_034698835.1 Protaphorura tricampata
ATTGGAATTCATTGGGTTCACAGGCTCCTCCTCCTAAATTAAAATGAATTAGTGCATTTTGCCCACAGGTGACACATTATTACAACATTTGAGACTTACGACATCGCAATTCGTCGCTTCCGTCAGTGCAGTCCTGATTTTTAATGCAAATAAACGAATAATTAGTACTTAATTTTTCATTAAATGAATGAATTTGCATAATTTTCTTAAAGATTATAACGTTACGTACCTTATCACCATCGCACACCATACTCTTTGCAATACAATCCCCATTTCCACAAGTAGCTTCGTGAAGCCCGCATGCAGTCGGTGGACGTGTCGGTGGCGCTTCATCTAAAATAATTAAATGAAGGATATTACATTTTGCAATTAACTAAAAAAAATTGCATGCGTTTTGGAATGGGGTGCCTTGGGACAGTTGAGTTTACCAGGTTTGGGGCTCATGTCCACTTTTGGGGAATTATGTTCAGAATGAAACTCCCAGTCATAGTGAGACAAGAGTGAGGATTCCCATAATAGATTTCCAGCCGCTTGTAATTAGTCAAATTTATTCAAAATTCCAGGATTTTTAATTATCATTTAATTAAAAACGTAATTAAATTAATTAATTAAAATATTTTGTGCGGCTTACAAGGGTCGACCCGTAAGTACACCGAGACTTTGTTGTTTGGTGTGGAGGCTGGTACACCGACGGCTTCACAAATGTACGTCCCAGTGAGTTCCACTGCAATATGGGGCATCTCAAGACGTCCACTGTAATCTCTTGAACCTGGCGGTAGAGGAAGACCGTTACCTCTGGACCATTTTACAGGTGCACGGCGTGGGCCTTCATCTCGGCATTGGAATACGACTTCGTTTCCTGTTTTATGATCATAACTTTAGTACCGCGTCTTGAGATTGACCTTCGACCTCCCCAGTAAGGTCATCTTACCTTCCACCACTTTATAGTTGGATGTAAGTACGTACGTTTGCATGGAATTTACATTTATACAGTTATAATATATATTTTGCAAGTAATTTTCAATAAAAGGTATGAAAAAATAACAAAAATGATAACAAATATTTTTTCTTCAAAAAAATACTGACCTTGTTTAATAGTTTGATCAGTTGGGTAAGTCCTTAGTTTGAGACCTTCTGGTGGTCCGGCTAAAATTCATGGTCACATTTTTAATAAAAAATAAATCAGATGAAATTTTATGCACGGAAAATTAATTTATTTTTACTATTTTCGCAGTCGTCCTCATCTGAAAAATCATTGCAATCATAATGGCCATTACAAACTGCCGACTGTGGAACGCATTGATCCCGACTTCGACATGAGAATTGTCCAGGGAGACATTGATGGGTAGCTAAAATTTCGAATAGCCAATATTATGGTAATTTTTCTGAATTTGGATTTTCTGAATTTTGGACCTACGGCAATTCTGTTCGTCACTTCCATCCCCTGGACCGCAGTCTGGTCTGCGGTCACAACGTTTACTTGCTGGAAGACAAATCCCATTGCTGCATCGGAATTGATCTGGTCTGCAAGCTATGGAAATAATTTTTTTTTAATCTGTCCACCATTTTAATTTTGATTTTTAGTAATTACCTGGACAATTGTGTGGAAATTCATCGCTGCCATCCGGGCATTCAAAACGGCCATTACAAATGGACGATCGTGGTACACAAAGACCAGTCTGACATCTAAACTCTGAGTCTCTGCATGTTGACGCTCCACCACCACAAACTGCTGGATCCTCGTCTGACTGATCCGCGCAGTCCGTGTAATTGTCACTGAAAAGTAGCATAAAAGTAGTTTTAAAAAAATGACGGCACTGGGAATTGAACCCGCGACATAATCGAAATATTACCATTTATAGGATGCTGAGATACATTGCCCATTCTCACAAGCAAATTGGTCCGGTGCACATGTCGTCACTAAAGAAAATATTAACGTATAATTTTCAAGTGTGTATGAGAGTGATAAGGCATGACTTACCGCAACCCCGTTCGTCTGATGCATCAGGGCATTCCACACGACCATTACAGTGATATTCAGACCGAATACATTTCCCGGTCGAGCATCGGAAGGAATTTCGACATACCGCTAAAATTCCAAAAGAAATTTTAAGAATATTTTACAAAATGACCGCGAATATTAAATAATCGCGAGATTAATTACCGCAATTCAACTCATCGTCTCCATCAGGACATTCTTCATTTCCATTGCATTTATAGAATTGCTCAAGACATTGTCCATTCCCACATTGAAATTCATCCGCTGGACATCTTACCACTACAAACCACAATCAATTTTTGTTATTCAGAATGTATATCTCACATTTTTCTATCCCAGTATCAGTACTCACCGCAATCCCGCTCGTCTGACCCATCACTGCATTCTCGACGGCCATTACATTTGAGACGGACATCAATGCAATTCCCATTTGTACAACGGAAAGCATTGCTTCGGCAGACGTCTGAAATTAATGAAATTTTCTGTGTAATTTCGGTGTCTCAATAGATATGGACCACCAACTGAAAATTTGTGCATAAATTACCGCAGTCCCGCTCATCTGATAGGTCCGAACAGTGCGGCTGACCATCGCACCTTTGGAAATCCTCGAGACATCTACCGTCACTAGCGCATTGAAATTCACCGACTCGACAACGTGGCACTTCAAAGAGAATTCAATTAAATTGTTGCCAAATTTTGAGGGTACATTGGGGAACAAACATGGCGGACAATGCACAAAGCAGGGAAACAATACAGAACAAAAACATTTGGCGCCCTCTAGACGAATTAATCCCTAGAGGTCAAAGGTCAAGGGTAATATCTCACCCGAAGGGCAGTTAACTTCATCATCCCCATCAAAACAGTCAATACGTCCATCACATCGGAGCCACCCTGCCACACAGTCTCCATTCCCACAAGTGAATTCGTCTGAGAAACATTTGGGTTTGGCAGGGGCTGAATGGCAACAATGAATAGAACAACACAATAGACACAACATTGAAAGCAACAACGTCACGTGACACAGACAGACACAAAAATGGGCGGGGCACGCACAAAGCATGCATTTTCACTTACCACAGTCCAATTCATCGCTTCCATCATTACAGTCTCGACGACCATCGCATTTCAAATGTGTTTCGATACATTTCCCGTCCAAACATTGGAAGGAATCACGACATCTTGCTGTAAAGTCATAATTATATAAAAATATGTTAACCCTCGGTAGTCCAAGGTCAAAAATGTTCAAGGAATCCAATATGGCGGACTCACGGCAATTCAATTCGTCAGATTGGTCAGGACAGTGAGGTTTCCCGTTACACCTCAATAGGTCGTCAATGCAAGAGCCATCTCCACACCGGAAGTCCGAACTTCTAGGACAGGTAGGTTGGGGTCCTGGGAATTTTGCAGAAACACGTGATTTACTCAACTGACATCGCGTGCATATATCTCAAGAATATTTTCTCATAATATATCTCAGTTAAAAAAGTGAGATCTACATTATAGACACGATTGACGAAAAGTCAACTAGAGAAGAATAACTACTACACAGACAGAAGACAGAAGAGTGAGTGGAGGAAGATTTAGAGTGACAGACGATTGACATTTGAATGGTTACTTACTCCCACACCCACGCTCATCTGTCCCATCGATACAGTCAAAAATCCCATCACATTTTTTGGCCTGACCCACGCACTTCCCATCTCCACACAATACATCATCCAAACCACATACCCCATCTGCCACCCACAAATCAAGTCAGACATTTATTTAAGGGTTAATCAAATTAATTTACAGTAAATAGATAAATATTTACTACACAATTTAAATAATGTACAAGGGAACAACTACGGTGGATTCTACGATGGAATTTTAGAACACTTAAGGTACAGGGATGTCCAGATTTAAAGCAGAAAGAATTTTATAAATTGTCTCATGTGCATTTTTGCGTATTAAAGCTCAGCATGCACGGCTCATTTGCCTAACCTTTTTAAGCGGGAAAAATTGAAAATTGTAAGCTTATTCTTTCTGGACATCCCTGGACTAATATTGTCAACAATTATACGTACGACAGTCCAATTCGTCTGATCCATCAGAACAGTCGGGAATATAATCACAGACGCGTGCCCTGTCCACGCACCCTCCATTCTCACAACGAAATTCCGTTGTCGTGCACTGCGCTGCGGGTCACAAGCATACCATAGGATTATTTACAGTACAATCAAAGCCAGTCGCAAAATATGTAAAGTAATTATGGCTCCGAAAATTGATATCGTTGGATTAAAATATGCAAATTCTATATTTTCGGAGCCACAATGATAGAGAAACATGTAAAGCGAGTGCATACTGCAATTTTTCTCATCATTCCCGTCAATGCAGTCAAAACGGCCATTGCAGCGAAGAACGGCTGGGATACATGTCCCATCCCCACATCGAATCTGCCAACTCGCACAACCTGAAAACCCAACACAATTATTCCATTCTCCCAGTCACTTGTGTGTGTATTTACAAAATTATACAGTTTCTGCAGCCGCACAGGTAGGCAGCATGCATACAGCAGCGTATAAGTACAATCAAAGCCTTCATACATTCATTTTATACATATTAGTTTGTACATTTGTCCTACTACTAGGGTTGCCTTTCCATACTTTACAAATAATGAATATAATGTTTTCGCCATTTCTTATGTGACTGCTCAATTTTCATTTTAAGATTAACTTTGACTTCATTTTTTGAGAATTCTTCTCAAAATGTACATCTCACGATTTCCGAAAAATAAATCGTTGAGACACAGTAGGGGGTTCCAATTGTAATTAACCTCCTTGTACAAACATAAAAATCCATTCACGATTTTGACCGAACGTTCCTTAATTTTAAGGAATTGTGTTTCGCCTTGTATTGTAATTGTAACCGGTGTTGACGTTGAATGTGTGGGTGGAGATTGAGTTGGCCCTTGGCCTTTTCCCTCTGTCTTTAATTTGAGTAATTGTAGAGTGTGATGTGTGATGTGTGTTACCTGAGCAAGATGCTGAGGCTTCATCTGAGCCATCCGGACAGTCTTCATAGCCATCGCAACTGAGTTCCTTCTCAATGCACGACCCATCCTTGCAAGTGAACTGATCTCCAGTGCACCCTCTCTCTGTACATATGCATATACATAAGGATAGGAATGGATATTGAGATGAGATGAGAAGAGATATGGGTTATGAATACATTAGACAGGATATTAAAGGCCAACAGGGCAAATAACCAGAGGGACCGGACCTATGCGAACAACACACAGTCTTTCTTCGGGGCGGGCGAGTCTTCAGTCTTCACTACAAATTACAAGGGAACTCTCCTCTCTAGTCTCTACTCTCAATCAAAAAATCTACGATTCAGATTTAGTAAAGGATTAAATGTTATAGGAAGAAATCCCAGGCGTATATAACGATACGGCGGAAGGAGAACGACAAAAGGTCCCCTGTCAGAATTGGCTGATTTTCGGATATGTTGTAGCCATTGACCTTCTGAACAACTTTTATGAAGGAACCATACCCGAATTCTTAACCGTTTCGGGCTAGTTAATACACAGGGGAGCATGGGGGCCCTAAACCGAGCATGCAAAGCCTCCTCGATTCTTACTGTACATTAGCATGTCCGAGACGGTGAAGAATTTTGGGATGGTTCCTTCACGAAAGTTGTTCGGGGTGTCAAAGGCTACAATATGTATATCTAAAACTCAATCAATTCTGACGGTGTATAGTTGCCATGCCATTGGTGCGGTATCCTTTAATAGTCAACCATGAATCTTCATCCTCGTTAAGTGTGATATCGTATCGTGGTGTTGATTAAATCAAGTGTCATGATTATAAATCAACTCATGATAATGGCTATCTTTATAGCACAACATATATCACAGCGTTTATCTCCAAAACCCGTTTATACTGTACAATCTATAAACTCTTTTATCGTACAATTATATACATCGAGCAAAAATATAAACAAGCAGGGATACCAGAATGGTCTAGTCTAATGTAGGGTCACCTCATTGATACCAGTTTAAGAATTTAACTGATGACACGTGAAGGGGTTCCCTCGTAAAGACGGATGTATTGTATTTATGTGAAAAGACTAGGAAAGAAACAAAGGGAGAAAGGGAGATGTATGCGGGAGAGATACAGTGATGAGGGGTTACCCGGTGGAGTGACACAGCCAATTTCATCTTCTCCTCCTCTGCAGTCGCTCACAAAGTTACAACGTCTCTCAATCCCAAGACATGTTCCGTCTGAGCAAGTGAATTGATCCACCCCACAACTCGGTGCTGTGAAATCAAAACATCCACATGAACCATCAACAGGGCAATCAGGGACTTTAATCTCATTATCTTTCGCGTCATCTTCACTCCAACGCCAAAGCCAACCAAACTTAAGTTCTTAGTTCTAGGAGAATAATCGACTCCACAGATTCATATCCCAGAATTATTATTACATTAGACTAGACTACAGCTCTAGGCCTCCATAATTGTTCCAGATTCCAGGACAAGAATTTCCTTCACTAAACCACCCAGTCACTCAATTCTCTTTTGTTTTAACTATAGGGCAGGGCAGGGTGGGTACAAAAACTTTTATGCTATAAAATTGCATTGTAGAAAGTAAACTGGGATCGTTAAGTTTTGCTACGTTACATAATATAACACATGCAAATCAAATTACCAAAAACTATATGACTTGACCTCGCCTAAGGAAAACTTGACCTGACCTGATCTGTCAGTGTCAGTACGTATGAGTCTGAGGTTGCGTTGGCCATTTATGGTTGTTGAGTCCTAATTAGAATTGACTTGACTCAACATTTCCAAAAATCAAACAAATTAAATAATGTGTGTTTTTTCCTATACATGGAAAGTTTGTAATTATAATCAATTCAAAAATGGCAAATTGCAGTGCCGAACTTACACACAATAATGACCTGTGTCAGTTTTTGCACAAATAATTGTTGTGGACAGATGCAATTTCAAAATGCAAATTTTTCATGTCATGCATCTTTGGAAAATTAGTAGTAGTTTTTAACTGTGCAATATCTATTATCAAAACTTTAATAAAATTTGGGACGACAAGTCTTTGTGGCAACGCGAATTAATAGCGTAAAATCATGCATAATTTTTTAGACACTCTGGTTTATGACTGACTCGAATTACATTCAGGCCCGCAAGGAATCGAACCCCGTACCAGCGATATAGTGAATGTGAGGTAGTAAACTATACTACGGCTCTGATAAAATCAGAGAATGAGATGATTCCCTGACATTGACATTGACATTGACATGGAAGACCATATTTGGCAGACATGACATGATGAATTAAAATTAGCATAATTACAATTATTAATTATAAGGTTGACTCGGTCAATTCTAATTACAGCTCATTATAATAATTATTACTCACTAATTGTCTTCCTTGAATCCTTACACCCACATTACGTATACAGGGTGTTCCATTACTTAACTATTAAGGTAATTAACATAAAAAATTGTACTCACGGCATCCATCTTCGTCTGAGCCATCTCTACATTCTTCACGTCTATTGCACCTATGGCTGGCTGAGATGCAAGTGCCGTCATTGCATTTAAACTCAGTGGACAGACATGTTGGTTTGGCTAGAATTTCAATCACACACGTCTTATGAGCTCATTCCATTCCATGTATGTTTTTATCCAAAAACTTTTCACCAGAATTAATTACACATAAATCTCAAATGAATTGGAATTGGTGACATTTACAATGACAATGACAATGACATTGACTCTTGACCCTCTACACAATAATGTAACATTAAAATACAACTGGTCACCATCACCATCTAATTTAATTTACTTGTTAAGAGTACAGGTACAGGGTCCCAAATATATTTATCTACATTATATGTACATAACAAATATATTTGACACACCCTGTAATGTAATTGTTATGTTATGTTGTGTATTGTTAGTTGGGGGTGGCGGTCAATGCATTGGATGCATGTATGCATGCAAAGACGAGGAGTGTCAGTGGTAGTGTTAGTGACCAAAATGACCAAGAAGAATGGGAATAAGGTGGGGTAAAATGTCAAGCACCGATACCATCCATGCAGGGTTATTCCGATCCCACGTTCCGATGCAAAATGTAAAAAATCCACCACCAGTTGATTTTGTTGTTTTTTTGAGGGAGAGAAAAGATCATGCACTTACTGCAATTAATTTCGTCACTTTTATCTTGACAATTATTGACCTTGTCACACCTCTGGCTCTTTGGGATGCACAGACCAGTCCCACACTCAAACTCGCTCTCTTTGCATGCTTCATGTTCATATGTAGATAGGTCCAATCAAAAGTTATTCAATAATTCGTCAATTTGTCAAATAACCCAATACATTCAAATAATACAGTATCAACATTCACGAGACACCCTCCAATGATCAACAACAACAACAACAAAAGAACGAATCTACAAAACGAAACCAAATACACGACAACACAACAACAACAGAAAACAACTTTTGGACAACAACAAAATACAACAACAACAAATTAAGAGATCAAGCTATAAAAACAACAACCACGAACAACGTGACATCCTATTTACAAAAAGACTCCAACAACAATATACAACACAGAACGACAGTACAACCAAACTAAAAACAACAATAAATGAGACAAGTCCAATAATAACTGTTGAAAACAGTTGAAGAAGCCAAAAACAACAAGGAAAACATGTACAACAACAAAGAACAACCAAAAGCAACAACGCAACAATCGAAAGAACCATCAAAATACGACTAAATACATTGAGAAATAATATACAACAACTGAAACCATATTTGTACAACAAATACTCTCGGTATGATACAACAATCATGAACCTTGACCAACAACAACAACGACAACATGCGCTGTACATGTAGAAAGAACAATGGAGGACTACTATGTACAACAACGACAATAACAAAACGACTTTTGTTTAGGCACGAACATTGACATTGAGTTGACTCACGGCAATTCCCCACGAGTTCATCTGATTTATCAATGCAATCAAACTTCCGATCACATCTGAGGTCGAGAGAAATGCACTCCCCACTCCTGCATCGAAATTCTCCTCGAATGCAAGTGTACTCTAAAGTAAACACACACAAATCCAATCCAATCCATCAACCCAAAATAAATGCAACAAAAAAACAAACAAACAAACAAATACACAAATAACCCATACATATACACATAAATAGAGACAGATAATTCCCCATGCACATGCACATGCTGAATTATTTGATGGGATGCACATGCACGCACATCCACACACATGCTTTTCCTCAATCATTCTATCCGATAACAACTCATACAAATCATTCAATTACGTACATCGTTCAACTTTTTTTTACAACATTTATTCCGCCCAGTGCTCAATCTTCAATAAGAAACATGTGTGTTTGTGGTATGACTGGTATGTGTGTGTACGCAGTACGCACAGGGTGGTCTATAACGAATATCCTACGAGGTACGCACACAAATCGGGGGATAAAGTTAAAAGTTGTACATATGCCAAGAAATAATACACTTTTGATTTTTAAGGAAGAAACTTGCACTCCAATGTGAAAATTTGCCAAAATCAATAATGGAAATCGTCGAGTCGAGAATTTTCTCATAATATTGCCAAAAATCTTCAAATTTTGTATAAAATAGTTGTTTGATTAAAAAAACGTAAGGAGATTTTGACTTTTGACGGAGAAAAATGACAACCGGTTGTCAAAACTGCATAAATATTAAATTTAATTTTTGAGCTTAATATTTTGGACATCTGTTTCTGTAGTCTTAAGTATAAGTACACTAATTTTGTGGACCACCCTAGCTGTAGCTGTAACAAGACACACTATACGAATGATATAATGATACGTGAATGGAACAGGTGTTGTCGTTGTCGTTCTTGTCGACTTTTATCGACAATAATCTTCGTGAGTGTTTCTGTGTTTGTGTGTGGGATTTGAATTTTGATGTTGATTGTGATTTGTGATTAGATAAACGTATGAATATTATGATGATGGAATTCAATTCAATTGAATGGAAAGACTTGACTTTGACTCACAGATGCAATGTGTCTCATCAGACTTGTCCAGGAGACAGTCAACATGACCATCACACACTAGATCCCTAGGAATGCACTCTCCCGTCGCACACTCCCACTCGAAAGGAAGACACTCTGTCGATGCCAAGCCGCGTCCAGAAGAAAAATATTCAAATCATTGGAATTTTTTTTTTAGATTTATGGATTGATTAGGCCGACTCGACCAGATTCCATACAATTTGAATTGAAGCTATAAAAACTCACGACAACGAGCCTCGTCGGAACCATTTCGACAGTCAACAATTCCATCACATCTTCTTCGAATCTCAATACATTCTCCAGACCTACATCCCCACTCTCCAGTCTCGCAATGACCTTTCCCTATACACAGTCATTAATTCAAATACGGTCTTTAAAAAAAACAAACACCCAAAATGTCGTCCTTCAAATAAAATTTAATGCGGCCGAGCCGACCATTAATTAAATCCAAAAATTGTGAGAGATCCCTGAGACAATACGCTACTACTTCTGTATGTTTCTACCTGTCCATTATCAGGTATGCAAATTAAGCGGCCCCTGAACTCATCACCCATCGGCCATAAATTGGTAGATAATTACTACCATGATTTTCAAATAAAGACCGGCGGGTTTCCAAACCAGGAGTCATGGAATTGAGTTGAAGTCAGTGAGTCGTCGTGACAGGCGGTGATCGATACTTACCACTATACTATCGAGGAAATTTAAAAGAGGATAAACCCATTGCATTGGGTTAACAGTAATTTGATGCAAAAGATACGGGCTCTATATTCTGTATTTGTATTCGGGTTTCGTAAATCCACCCTCTCAGATTTAACGTTATGACTTAATTATCAAGTCTGTCATAAAAAAAATTCTATTCCTGAATGGATTGGATAATTGGTACTAAAATTAGTCAAGAATTTTAATTAGAATATGCCAAAAAGTCTAGACCTATATCTGTCTAGACGATTTCTGAATCTATGGCACAGTATTGGGTCTTATTTCACGCATATACGTGCCTATTATTGCGTTCCTATGGGTTCAAAGGTCAGACTGAGGCAGTCGTCTGTGGCCACCGGGCTTGCTTGTTGGTAAGAAAAAGAAAAGAAGAGTGGGAATGAGAACATAGAGGAGAGAATGGGCGGGTGTTCATGTTATTCATGGTTCCTCTTTCGTGTCTACTTGTCTACTTGATTTTTACATTAAAGGGAGAGGTTGTATGTTGTATCTTGGATGATGTCACCTGAGGATTCTAACACAGACAAACACAAGGGATGATTAAAAGGACGAGACTGGACGTGTCGTGAGGACATGACTCTTTTAAAGTGTTGTTTCGCTCCGAGAGACGTGAGGAACCAGGTCACGAAGAAAAAAAAATTTGAAGGAAAAAAAAAAGAGTTAAGTTTTTTAGACTTTGACTTTGACTTTATAGACCGGAATCTGGATTTTGTCTTTAAAGTTCTCTCAGATTTTTAAGCCTTTGCGTTGCGTTGTCCCTTTGGGCATAGCCGCTCTAAGGCTAAGCGCATCAGACTCCTAGAGTGTCAGACTCAGGATTTTTGAAACAGAATTTTAAAGACCCCAATGCCGAATACTCGTGACACCTGCACTCCTTAATTTCCTTCCTTTCCTTCCCTGGATCTTTAAACTTTAAAATTCTCATCTTCTTCTCCAATACAACTCACGACAAACTCACTTATCTTATTTTGATGGCAATCTTCAATCTTATTTCAAATTATCATTCAATTTAATCTAAATCCGCTTTCAATGGAAAATACATGTTGCTAACTTGCAAAAATGCATATTTACAATACAGTATTTCCTGGCCTGAAAAATATACAAGTTGACCCCTGGTCAACTTTTTCTTTCTGGACAAAACTACTGTATGCTGTCAAAAGTAGATAGGATGGACAGGCAGGCAGTCGTGGGAAATCGGAGATAAAAACCGCGTGGAACTTGACAAGTGAATCTTCCAATTCTATTCTAGTCCGACCGAAAACCCAAGAATCAAACCGGGAATTAAGTGTCTACAACTCCAAAAAGGACCACACATCTGTTGAATCTCATAAAAAGAAGTAAGTTTCCCCCTTGGGAACCAACCGAAACATGTAACCTGTAACTTGTAACCCGTCAGCCTTAACGCCTTAACCCGGGTCTTCTATCCAAAATCCAAACTATCACTTCCACCCAAACTAAGTAAGTTACCCGTATCCGGGTAACTTCTTCTTTTCTTATACTGTGAGAAAATTCCCCAAAATTTCTCAGAGTCCTTGTCCGTGTAATCGGATTTATTCCTTCTCTTCTGGGATTAATTGTACTAATTTAAAAGGTTACCTTGTGCCCTTGTGAGTTGGATGAAGGAAGAGAGGGCGATAACTTGTATAACTATACACAGAGACACCGACACAGGACCAGGACGTCGTCCGTGTCCGCCCTTCGTGGTCAACATTTCTGGACTCAGTGACGGACTAACATGAGGAACAGAAGAGGGGCAAAATAAAAGTAAAATCTAAATGTGAATATAAATATAATGAAAGAGACGGTGGACGGGGGATGAATAAATGAAGATAAACGAGGTGGTTGTCAATCAAATGGCCAACAAAGAATGAGAAGAGAAAAGAAAACTGGAGTCTTAGCTCTAGCTCTAGCTCCTGATCCGAACCTCAGACTCAGACCTCAGAGTCAGAGCTCAGATCCCCTCACCCCTGTACTGCACTGTACTTCTTTTATTCCTCATCAACATACCGTCATATCATACACAATACCAATAGCAATAGCAATAGCCACACAAAAATCTACGGCTACAGGGTGGTTCATGTCGGATACCACCCGGTCCGTCTCTGTATCTCCGTATGGGAAAGATAAACATTTAGACAACTCCATTTTAGGACCCAGCCGTTATTTTTATTTTATTTTTAGTACGTTTCGTACGTACGGATTTTTGAGGGTCAACGTGTTAAAATCTTCCTTTTTTTTTCTTGTGGAATCTGCAAGTCAGCGTCAGCCCTCGGGTGGTCATAGGTCAAAAACTAAATGTGCGACGTCACTCTCTAATGCATAATTTACATAAATAAAGGATGTCGTGTTTTGCATAATAACAATAGCATTCACAGCGGAATACTGTAGTTACGTCATGGTATGCGTATGCACCGATTTAATTTCCGATGGAAATTTCATTGGAAATTTTTGAAATGAATGAATATTGTGGAGTTTGCAAGGTAGAACAAAAAAAGTTTGATTTCGTAGCCTATGCAAAATTCGAGATAGGGCAACTATGCATATCTGGGCCAGAAATTAATGGACTCATATTTATGAGGGATGGATGATCATGACTGACCCACCCTGTAATGTTAAGACGACAACGGACGAGCCATGGTCCAAGTGCTGTAATGCTGTAGTGCTAACTATTGACTCTTTAACCCTGTGCCGTTTTAATTTCTCATAAATCTTGTCCGGTTGTCCAACCAAGAAATTGGAGGAAGAACTTTTGTGTTCTGTTCTTCAGTTATTTGTGTGTTATTTGGCGTCCATGTCCCCAAACCAAGCGTCCAGTCCATTCTATTTTCCATTTAGTGGAGAAAAGAGTTAAAAACTCCTCGTCAATTATCCAATTGGTGGAATCAGGGTTAGAAATCAGAAAGAACTCAGACTCCAGTCCCAAAATGCCATGTAGAATGTAGAACCCTAAGCCTCCCTACCCCAACCTCAACCACGTACGGACTCACTTCTCTAATTCCATCATTCTCGTAAAAAATAATACAAATAAATACAAGAACGTGTGCTGGAGCAGAGCAGGAGGAGAGTAATGCTAACCAGAAGTGGGTCACAGACTCCACCACTCCACAACTTCAACTCCTGGACAAAATGACCTAATCATGAAACATAATTCCAATGTATGTCGACTCTGGACATGGAACCACTGCACAGAAATAAAATTATGTCAGCTGTTCTTTGAGTACTTCCCCATTATTGTTATGGCGTTTTCGATCCAAACTGACATAAGAAGAGTGGACGACGCACGGTGACGACGGTGAGATACGAACCTTGGACCTGCTCTCAATCATGACAATTCTAGTTCTAAAAATGGAAGTGTTGAGCTACTGAATCAAAAATCCAATCTTCTTCATTAGCATAATGAGAAATTGTCATAATTTTGAACGCAGTAAAGAAAATTCATACAGAATTTTGAGTATGCCATCCATTTTTAGAGAAACTCATACATTCCAAGCACAGACTTGAGCTTAATTAGAATTTGACAAGTACTTGCGCCCGCGCACCCACACCACAGTTTAAAAGCAGCGAACCACAATTAAACGCAGAAACCAAGCTCTGCATACAGCGTATAAGCAGCGCCTAATATTCAATACGTTTCACAGGGCGGCGCGCGGAGCTCCAATGAATTTTAGGTACAGCGCCTTCCATAAATTACGTAAGGCGCTCCAAGCTCAGTATTATGTCCGAGGACACGTGACGTGTGCATATTTTAGGGTTCTTTTTTTAAATTATTAGGGATTTTGCATGGATGCGGCCCAAAAAAATAAAGTTCATACAAAATCGTAAATTAGTCAATTTCAACTTTACAAAACTTTACAAAATTATGACCACGGTTGGGGTCAACCACCAGGATAGGCGGGAAGGAAATAAAATATTCCCAATATAATTTATGGAAGGAACCGTACCGTACGTACGTACCAGACATAGCGTCCACAACTCAATTCCAACATGTGCGGGCGTCAAACCATTAAAAAACGAACATTAGTGTACCTTTTGCGCACCATATTAATGTTGAACTCATGAATGTTAATGTTAGAAAAACACACCTAAAACTCTGAATTAATTGTTGGGAAGAACAAATAGGGACATGTGACATTAACACACAACACAACACAAGGTGTGTGCATCGTATGAGACATAAATAAATAAATAAATGAGAAACGGTTTGACTCACGGTAAGGGCAATTGGCTTCGTCGAACCCATCATTGCAGTCAACGACGCCATCACACCAAGTCTCATTCTTCTTGCACTTGTTCAGGTCACACTGGAACTGTCCGTATGGACATGGGTCCTCTGAAATTAGTCATCCAAAAAATATGTCAGGTTTTTTTTCATAAAAATACACCAAAATTGACGAATATCGGTCGAATTTGACTCAATTGTCAAAATCGTCCAAAAAAATTGTCGGCATTTTATGTGGAATGCCTTTTAGTCTCGTTTTAGAATATTTTGGTCCAGCAGACGAGACTTTTCGTCCATGAACCAAATTTAGTGATTAATCCATTCAAGAGATGACGGAATTAGTTAGTCAGTTAATTTAATGGAGATTTACGAGGGGATTTGGTGTGTGGGTGTCATCACCCCGACTGAATTGCATGGACAACGTTAACATTCCTCAAAATTAGATACCAAGTTTTTAATTGCAAGGGAAGTCCGGAATGCAGAATTCACAAAATCAAAAAAATTACATAATTTTAACTATTCAAATTAGTGTATTTTGGTAAAATTTGGGAAATTTGGATAAAACAGTCACCGGACTTCCCTTGTGAAGGCGTTAGAGTATTGTGGGCATTAAATCTGAATGAATGAACAGATTTTGCCAAGGAATCATCAAAAGTGCATTGAATTTAAGATTTAGACATTATGTGCATATCTGGTGTGTTAATTTAAATTCTGTAATGCTTCAAAGGATTGACCGAAAGAGTTAGCGGCTGTCTAGCCATGCAATAGTTAAAATCAATTAAATCCTCATAAATTCAAAATTAAGATCAAGTCGGAAGGACACATAACATGTCATGCCAAAAAAATATACAAACCAGGCACGCAGAACCATGCAGTGGTCAAACTCAAAATCACAATGACCTCGGTGACATCATGCGACAATTTTCATCTTCTTAGATAATGCATTCGAAAAACCGCAACAAAATGAGGCCACTTCAATGCTTTTTGCGTTTTAATTAAAAAAGCATGAACCTACGCCTCATTTGATTACATTTTCTTAAAAAAAAACAAGCGGTAATTTGAATACCCGGAATCTCGCAATCCTTCTTTTCGTCTTCCCCATCAGGACAGTCTTTTTTCCCATCACAAATCTGTTCACTACAAATGATGGTGACCCCATCTTGACACGTGGTTTGGTCATCAGCTCGACATCCTCCGGCAGGTGGCACTACAACAGGTGGTTTCGTCGGTGTGGGCGTCGGGACTGGTGTTGGGACTAAATAATCAATGTAAAAAGCATTCATGCAAAAAAAATAGACAAAAACCAATACAAAACCAAAGTACAAATTACAAATAGTAAATAAATCTGCTAGCTATTCTATAGCGCCATGCACTAAATTCCCCACACTGGTATATTTTATTGTGCGACCCTGTAGGAAAATTCTCTATAATTTAATATCTTGAGTTCTTCAGCGAACGAAATACAAGTAAGAAAGAAGTGAGACTCAATTTTCTTGACCACCGTGCTCTATCTTCCGTCAAACCGCTTAACTATTACTTATCTTGATCTGTGATTGGTCATGAACCTCACACACGAAGTGGACATAAACACAGCATGGTAAGAAGAACATATACTGGTATGTTAAGTGCAGCTCTCCTGTGTGGTTGAGTTTGTACGTACTACGTGAAACATTTGCAGTGAATTCCCTTGAGATGGCGCGTCAACCGAAGCAGCTAACTTTATCAGGGAAAATCAAAAGTCCGCATTAGTCCAACACAGAATTCTCACAGTTTCTCTATTTCTGATAATTAATTTGACCTCATCATGTCAAATAGGCCCTGCTTTCACGTAGGTTGCACATCAGGTTACGACAGTAGAAAGTATTCATCTGCCCATGTATTCAGAATACCGACAGAACCCTACTAGAAAAAAAATAGGCCCGCTGTCGATTCGACAGTTTACCTCTGCTGGCAAACTGTCGGTACAAGCGTCGATCGGCTCTCGCAAATGTCTCGAAATGTCACCTCAAATGCGGCTTACCGCGTCGGATTTCCCTCGGACACCCGACGGATTTTATAAACCGTTCCGCCACTTTCCCTACATGTTTAGCTGGGTTAATTATTGGTCGGTATACGAAAAGAGTGCAAATGAATGAAAGCACATCACCACAATCATTTATCAATGCAAATTTTTATTGCTGTATTTAATATCAAGAAGTTTATTGGCGTATACTTTGGAAGACGAAATGCCTCCTTGAACAAAGTTTACACTGCACCATCACTGGACTTAGTCAGAAGATAAGGAAGCATCATCTGACTCACCGGCTTGTGAATTACCATCTGGTCTCACTTCGACTAATTTGGTACCTGAGGTTGGACGTGAAGAGACTTTGCGGATTCGTCCAAGCACGCGATCCTTTGCATTATGAAAATAGCTGTGAATTCTTTCGTCGATATCTTCATCTTTGGGTTTAGAGCATCCGTAGCTATTACGAACCGAATCTGATTGAAATCAACAGGATAAAATACATACAAAATTAAATTTTCAGTATTAGAACAAATCATTTGTACCTAATTCGGTTACTTACCTCTGACGAGCTTGTGAATTCTTCTCAGCTTTGTGAAAGAGTGTTTACCAAATCCGCCGGGCATATTATACCCCACGGAGAGCTCACCGCCAATCAATTTGAGCATTATCTTCTTGGTAGCAGTGCGCATTCCTCGCTTTCCGACTCGGGTGGACAACACGAAGGACTAAAATTAAATTTTAGTAATTATTACATGTCCCGTTTTAAAAAGTAGCGCTGCATATAAATTTGAAATAGCTTACCATTTTCTTACGTAGTGATCGATCTTCCAAATCCGTATTAAGTTTCTTCATGGCTTCTGCAGTCTGAATTGGCAAGTCGTAAACATCATCAAGATCTGTTTCAGCGTCTTTAATTTCCAGCATTGATTTTATTGTTGCTACGTCACGTGCTGTTTGTTCAACTACACGTAAAATGATTGTTTCACCAGGAGTAAGAGAGACAGCGTCAATAGGTTTCTCACCCACCTTTGGAGTGGCAACGTTACGCTTGAGAAGAGCTAAACTGGAACAAGGGGTCCGAAGTGTTGCTTCGCTATAAGTATTAACGGCTGGTACTTTCGAAGTTTTACCGATTTGTGAAGTTGTAGATTGAAAGTATTTGTCGCATTCCGTACAGGAAATGACTGTAGAGACGTTTGCAGCGGTAGAAGGTGATGCATGATCCGTATTTTTCAGTCTACTTGATTTTGTACTTTTCAGTTTATGCGACGTTGAGCTTTGAATAGGGTTCACTCCCAGCCCTGACTGACCTTCCATTGCATCTGCAGGAAATGAAATTATACTTTAAGACAAGTGCGGCACATTGTCAGATTTAGGGATATTGTTAATCAAGAACATACATGATCATGAACATATGAGAAAATACACTAAAGTTCCTATGCTTACCGTTTACCTCCGCAATATTAAAGAGATTGTTAGAATCCAAAGTTTCGTGAAACTCATCTTGCAAAAACATTCCGTCCGAGGCTATTGAAATAATATTCTTTTGCGAGTTAACTACCACCGCATCTGGTGGACTGAAACTGCGAATGAAGCCATCTGCTTTGTTGTCATCCGTGTTGTTGTCCTGCGCAGTCTTGCTAGATTTAAGTTTGGCTGGTTTTTGAGAATATTCACCAATAAATTCTTGGTCAAGATTCTTTTTTGCATGTCGCTTCCTTCTGGATTTGTCCAATTCTGATTCTGGATCCGTCTCATTCAAAGCTCGATCACTAATTTCCTTTGCTTCATCATAATCACCTATAATGAAATATTTATAATGAAGCACATTACGTTAGTTTTCTTGCAAGCCATCCGATCAAACTAAGGGCTTCTATTTTGTCTTACATAATTTTCCTCGGGCCAGTAAACGATACAGAAAAGTCTGCCATGTTTCATCAGGGGTTATATTGAACTTCATAGTTTTGAAAGCATCGTATACTTCCGGCGGCCAG
This sequence comes from Protaphorura tricampata, assembly GCA_034698835.1. NCBI lineage: Eukaryota > Metazoa > Arthropoda > Collembola > Poduromorpha > Onychiuridae > Protaphorura > Protaphorura tricampata. Next base: position 19,045 of record JAQGCB010000685.1, read on the forward strand.
TAGCATTCAGTCTCATTTATGATCCAACTCTTTGGTAACACGTACGGAACCCATCCTTTTTCATTTTCAAAAAACAAAGCAGCATGGTAAATGGAAGTTTTCAGGCAATTAACCCTCGTTGCAGCCATCACTACCTGAAAGTAAGATTTTAGTATAAATGAGCAGTAAGTTCCAAATCATTATAATGCATAGATCACTACTTTGCTGTTGTATGTAGCAATGGAAAACAAACAAAATCTTCGTGGTATGGAATCAAAAGCCCCTTAAAATCAATTTCGGTCACAGGGAACACACCGTAATTGGTACTTAGCTTTCTTGCTAAG
>JAQGCB010000686.1:0-19391 GCA_034698835.1 Protaphorura tricampata
TGTAATCGTAATCGTAATGCAACGACTTATACAATCGGAATCCTTTGGCTGGACCCGAATCTGAAGCAATACTCAAAGGAAAATGCTTGCTGCGCTTGCTGGCAGTTAGAATTTATTTACCTTCATGCATCCCAAACGCAAGAAAAAAACTAGTTTTTAGGTAATATTCGAACTAGAAGACGAAATCCAAGACGTCTGATAAATGCAATGCATGTTCCACCGCCTTATACTCAAAGTCCTGCATGAGTCAGTCAAGGTTGTTGTTAGAGGAAATAGTGTGAAAAAAATTGGACAAAGTTTGTGTTTATGCACTTAAATGTGTTTTCCTGGCACAGAAAAATCTGCAGATGAGATTTCTTTAGGGAAAAGCATTGGGGTAGTTTTATGTACGCTTGACAAGGAATGCATTTCACATGTAGTGGAAACTAATTTTTCTAATTAGTTATTAAAAACTAGTAGTTACTACGAAAATGTAGTTGTCAGCAGCAGAAAGTATCATTTTCTGATTCTCATGAATAACTTTTGTGAATGTTTCGTTTCAATGAATGTGGCAATAAGCCAGGAAAAACACGATTAAAAAATTTAGTAACCAATTAATGTACCAAAATTTTATCTCTGGACAAATTGGTTATTACCTTATAGGCATTATGGACATTTGAGGGCTTGTTTTTAATTGACCTGGTTTTACACGCAGAACAGCTTCCTTGTGAGCATAGAAATACCAGATGGTTCAAATATATCACCACTATCACAATTCACAAGCCAGACTGTTTTGGCTATACCTAATTTTTCTCAATGTATTTTATCTCCTCAGTAGGTCTGATTATTTTTGATTTGTGCTAATGAAATGTCAAATTAATGAATGCTCCCTTTTTGGAGCACATATCCCATTCCATTGTAGTCCATAAGAATCAGAATATTTATAGAACGTTCGAGTGCTAGGAACCATTAAAGGAGATGTTACAAACGTATCCGTAAAAATTTTGTCTGTGATTTCTCAATGAATGTTCAGTTTTTTTGTTTATCTCTGACGAGATTTACTGACTTGCATTTCTATTCCTCCATGTGTGAAAAAATTAATTTGGTTTTTGCAATTTCATTCAAAATACTATTTTGTTAATGGGCTTCAGAGAATACTGAAGTAACAAACCCCAAAAACTAAAACTGAAAATATGAAAAAGTATCCCTCAGGAATTTTGAGTAGTCACTGGCTATAATTTTACCTTTACTAAATTATTATTTATTTGTTTTTGTGACACCACAGATGAGTATACGAAAATTACGACCCCAAGGCAAGATGTATTGTTCAAGAAAGGTTATTTGTCTCAACGTAAACCGGCTGCTCAGTCCTCGGTAGACAGCACTTCCTCTACAACAACTCCGTCTGCCTCAACCAATGGTACTCCTGACACCCATTCCACAAATGGAGTCAATTCTGGTGAGTCAAAATATTTCATTTTTTATGAGAATTTAATTTTCAAACATTCTGTTGTTTCGGAATTAGAGAAAAGGTGGTCATACATTTGAACCCTAGAAACTTTCCTAGTTTTATGTCACCGGAGTTAAAATCGGTTTCTGTCAAGGAGAATCCGGTGGTAGATCTAATACGAAACGAAATGAGACGTAATGCTCGAAAGCGTACATATTTTGGAAGAAATCACAGTCAGGTTAACTTGTAACATCTGAATTTGCTACAGATGATTGCTTCCCATGGTGAATCACTCAACCCAAGGCACTGGGTGACTCGTACCATGTGGAGGTTAAGTCATTAAGTACTAAAACTCTTTTGGACATATTATAAAATTCTTTGAATAGAAACTGAACCCTCCTCAGATAATATTACATACAACCTACAACCTAATCTGATCCCGGCTACTTGCCCCGATATTATATCATCATCATTTCATGTACTTTTAACATTCACAAAAACATGGCGATGGCATGATATATTATTCTGCTATTCTAATGAAACAAATGCACCCGGTGTTTATGCCGGCTGGTCGTGTCGTGGCTGTGACTCTCTGTGTGGAAATCGATAAAAATGTCAACTCACAAATACTAAAGTCGATAGTTGCCTTGAAATGGTAGTCTTAACCTTCGAATTTCACAGAAATTGTCTATCCAAGAAATTTACAAGATGTTCGGGTCCTGTAATGCCTTCTTATTTTTCCTATGTTTGCGAGCACCAGGAAATAAATGATCTTGTTAGGAGTATGGCTAGAATTTTCTATTTAATTTTTGAAAAATTATTTTGATTATACTGAAAGAATACTATAAAATAATGTTTTATTCTCGTGGTTCTGAAAACCAGTCGACTTTGCTGCTTCTTTCCCCATGAGTATTTTTTTTCTCAAGTACAAAGAGAATCTGGTCGAGTTTCTGTGATGAGTCGGTTCTTCACAGTTCACACTCTGTGGAATTTTGTGAAATTCTTTTGGGCCTTTTGCTTTTTGCTTAGCCAGAGATCTGATATGCCACAAAGTGCCCAAACTACAAGATGAATTACTCTTCAACATGTTTTTCTTGGAAAGAAATGAGAGAATCAAAGGACTCTTTTAAGACCCTCAGTTGGTCATAAATATTAAGGAAAAAAATACAATTGGGGTCCATATGTGAATTTGAGACTAATGTGTTGGTCTTCGAACCACTACATTACATTTTGTTTCATTTTGAAATCTGAGCCAAATTGATGATTGTGCAGGGTGGTACAATCTGGAATGAGATCTCGGTGGTTACTGCTTTAATGAATAGACTTCTTGTAATGAAGACGAAAGATTAATGATTATTAGATGTGTTAATTACAATTTCGTAAAAAATCGAAAGTTCAAATTTTAAATAGATAGAATTCTCATGTTTAGTAAACTCGTAGCGGAATGCATTTAATGTCATACAGGCTATCACAAATACAAAAGTACCACATACACAGTTTAATGTGGGCTGGAAGTTCAAATTTTCACAAACAATGTAACGATCTAGTTTTAAGTGCTCGGGACCACTTCAAGTTGAAACGGTGAAATTACTGAAAGTAGGTTTAATGAACCTTATCGTTACAATTATAGATGGATTATAGATAAGCAACTATTTTATTATTGAATTTCATTAGGATTAAACACAAATATCCATGTTCAATAACAAGTCAGGAAATAACTGAGAAATCTATTCGGTCTGTGTCTTTTTGTAAATTAGGTGACTTCGTTCTATAAGTTCGAAAATTGTGTCACAGAATGTATGAAACGAAATCATGGACACCTGGAGTATTCAAATAAATCATGATTTATAAGATAGTTAGAATTAGGAACCGTGCGCCTGAAAAATTAGCACTTTCATGATTCATGAAAAACGCGTGTGCGTGTGAAATGATGACAAGCATGTGCAATGTCATCATAACTTCTACTTTTAAAAACGGTGCAATGCAATGAAAATAACGCAAGGTGGTCTCCAAAAATGAGGAATGGGAAAAGTCTGGGAGACTGTCATATGCCAGAGAGAACCCAATTTTTTGCATTGGGACTCGAACGTAGAAACTTAGTCCCGGATTTGTTATTTCTCCATCTCAGGGTCACAAACTTACCATTCATCATTTCTGCTCTGACTCCGATTGCTTGACTATGACATTTCCTTTCGGGGAACCCGATAGGCATTCCTCTGTGTATAGGATGAAAATACCGACGACGGTTTTCAATATCCGCCGAATAAATGCAAAATACATGTGAACGATATAGAAGGAAGGTTCTCTTGATGAAATTTTCATTAAAATAAGATACTGGCAAGTATACTTCGGAGTCTGACCAGAAAATTGTGTTTTTTGTATTTTGAATTGTGGATTTACATTTCGTACAAAAGAACGATATAATGAAAATGTATCTACCATTGCTTTACGGTATAAGAGCCGCCAAGGCGCCCACACATTCCAAATCTTGTAAATCTTATTTGGCATTGGCACACATAAAGAAACTAAAGGTATTTCCTGGCCGATCTGCCTGGATGAAAGATCTCATTACTATCCGGTGAAAAATGTATCTCAATTTTTTAAAACCCCTACGCAAATAACACAGTCGTATGAAAAGTGTCTATTCCGTAAGAGAACAAAGAATTTAATGTGTCAAATGTACCATATTTAATTCGACTATTCGAGTTCCTCCTCCCAGATGTGCAGATGGCAATTGTGAATTGACAACGAGTGTCTGAAGACTCCTTGAAATCTCGAATGGAAGCCAAATTCACCGCAACCGAAATGCAAGAATGAATTTGTTTGATTGACATTATGTGAAACTAAGAATATTTCACCCGGACGGAATAACTTCATGGGCTGGCTACGTATACATTAGAATGACTAATTTTTTATGCAAGACCTGCCGTACATTTCAAGAATTTAACTGCGGTCTACTGGGAATGTCAACTGAAGTAGTTACCAACACTGAACAGCACGCAAATTTTCATTGTGTGCTTGAGAGCTATGCAGTGTAAGTCTCCGCACACGCGTCAGCCTATTCTTCTTCTTACTAGAACAAGATAAAATTGTCTAGTCTTATTTTTTTTCTTTTACCACACGAGGAGAAAGGAACCGAATGGTATTTCCTCTCACGCCTTATGAATACCAAAGTATTTCAATGGCGGTTCCTAAGATTTATGGACGTTCCGTTCCTTATATCTCTAAAAAAAGTTTTCTTGAAGTTAGACGAAGGTACTAAACAATTCAATTCCATACAAAATTCAGAGAAAATGGACGAAATTCTCAAGAATCGCACAAGTTCAGTACTTAACTTTCAATTGATCGAAATATTTCTGAAAATTTTATTTCACAGGTTTTATATCTGTAGCCGTAAATCATCGCCAGTTTTAGGAATTACGTAAATTATGACAAATTATTGCGTAATACAAAACGTTTCTTAGGACAATTTTTAGAACAGTCACTCCTATTAGTTAAGCTTCGATAAGCAGTCAGTCAGTCAGTCAACATGTACAATTATGGATATTTATATATCACGTATTATTTTTAATCACACAACACTACACATTACTACTACCTCATCAGGTACACCTGAATGTTTTATATGTAGAACAAGTAAATCATTTGCAATTTTCCACGCTATTTGATAACGTCAAACTTGTTATCAGTGAGCTGATTTCAGCTCTGACAACTGATTGGAATGGAAAACAAGTCAGTAACACCTCTGTGCTCTTCAATTCCAGCTTTTGCACATACATAACACTGTAAAATACCACATCACAGGTGTATAGATTCATATTTAGTATTTTTAGAATGAATTCCGTAGTTTTCGTACTCCTGGTGGTAGTTTTCCATATAACAGTGAATACCGCTGACCTAGACACGATTCCTGACGATGTGAACTTCAGTGGGCGTGGGATTGTGACCTCAAGCGGTCTGGATGAAGAGGATACATATAACGGGAGTGGTGACCTCGGAATCGACAACGACGGTGAATATCATGTCGATCACGAAGGTGACGACGGACTTGACAATTGGAGAAGAAGGTATGAGATTTTTGATGATGAAGACGGATTTGATGGAAGCGGTGACGGCAGCGGTGACCCAAATAGAATTGGTTCCCCTCCGGAAATTCTTGTGGAGGAATCCGAAAAAATTCTAAACCCAGACAATTTGGAAGTATCAGCAGGTTATGACGAATTCTGTACGTCATCCGGACCAATTTGTGACTCCAATAAATTCTTGTGCGTGTACAATCGTTGTAAATGTCAACTAGGATATGAATACGATGAGCCCCTAAACCTGTGTATCTCATATTATTACGAGAAAAAATTAAATGAGCCATGCAGTGAGAATGCGGAATGCAAATCCCTAATTTGTCAGAAAATTCATCCCACGGTTGACTACCGTGTTTGTTCAAAATGTCCGGATTTGTACGAGTATGATCCATTGGTCAAAAAATGTGTGGAAGTGGAAATCCGACCTGTCACTGTCGCCCAGAATTATTATGAGAACGACAACGAGTGCGAGCTAGATTTTGATTGTCAGTCCAAAACGTTTGGGATTTTATCAAGATGTAATATGACAACTCACAAGTGTGAGTGTTGGGACACACAAAAGAATTTTGGGATATTTTCTGACACAGGAATGACAGAAGGAAAATGTCACTACAAGAGAAAGGTCAATCAAACCTGTACAGAGAAAGTGGAATGTATTCTTGGGTTTCATGAAAATGCCGACTGTAGAAGTTCGAATGGAAAAAATATTTGTCAGTGCTCAGAAAATGCACAATGTGGTCAGAGTCAGGGTCAGAGTAATAGTTATAATGGTTGTCGAGGGTTTAGTATTCCTAGTACAGTTATATTATTCTCTGCAATGCTATTTAGCATTTGCTTGTCATAAAAATGTTAAACATTTGATAAAACCTTTAGCCTAGACTTTTCGTACATAGGCATAGTTTACTAGTTAGTCATAGGCAGAATGTTCATTTGTGTAATATGAAATTCTGAGTAATACCTAAAATAAAAGAAGACCTTATTTTATTTTTCATTTATGAAACAATTTTACGAAAATACATTGTACAGAATTACATGCAATTCCTATTTTATCATATGTTCTATGCTTGGGAATTTAGATCGAATCACACGTCAAAACAAACAACGAACGACACATTACATGATAATGAATTCTAGAAAATGTCTGAACAATTCTAACATTGGCTAACCAGTTAGGAATTACAATTCTAAGTATATCTATAGATACCAAAGGAATTTTTTTTAAAAAGTACTACAAAATCCAAATACACGTGTAAAAAAGTCTATGTCGTACATTAGGTTAGGTTACGCCAAAGAAACGTCGAACTGCAGTCATATAAATCGTCTGGTTCCCCCCAAATCCTTTAATTTGCTTTGACATTGAGATTTTGCATTTAGCAAGGCCGTACGAATCTACCATTTTATTTTGTTTCATCTATCTATCTATATTCATTGTAAATGTAATCTCTGTCATTCTGCAATAAATTTAAAACTCAACTCTTTTGTGAGTTTGGCAATTGCTCAGTGCTCACGAACACAAATAGACTGAATTTATGCGTGAATAAAGCTTGTACACTTTTATATTTAGCTAGAAATGTTAGAAGTACAGTACAGATCGGAAAATTCGAGATACACCTAGACTAGAAAACAGAATGGTTCATATTTCTATGCAGTGTATAGTGCACGACGACACAAGGTGTTTCCAAAATAAGTTGTATGGAGGGAAGCCAGGGAGTCAAAAATCACAAGGGTCCATCCGCAGCCTCCCGCTTTGTCTATTTCCGGATCAATCAAGACGACTGTGGAGACGAAAATAGAAAAAAAAATCTCCTTTGCACTTTCGCTGCTTCAACTACTATTCATTTGACTATGTATTTTTTTTAAAACATCCTCAAAGACATGATATAATGTGTGTGACTGTTCACACGAACATACATACATTCATGCATACATAAATACTTTAATGTTATTCTATTTTCATTGTTTCTTCGGTGGGTTAGATAAGTACTAAAAGTAATAGTAGGGGTCTTTTACGACTTGCACCAAACTACTTGGTGGGAAGGTGAAGAAGAGAAGTGTAAAGGAGCCAAATTGCTCCTTCGCATTCATTCGTAGAACCTCTTCAAAGTGTTGAAAGGAACCGATGCAAATTACTTGCACGACTAATGATTTCAAACATGCGAAATAGTCTAATTTGAATTTATGGACGACCATCATGAGGTGTCATTAAAAAGCAAAAGTATAAATTCTTTAGCAATGCAATTATTTTGATTGGTTTATTATGAAATTATAAATTAACTTGTACGTCTACTCCACCTACGACGTACGTACACCTTGTCTTGTCAATTTGAACATTATTCCAAGCACTTCTAGCCAAGTTGAATCCAAGTATGTTGCAATTCTTTCTACCCTATGGTTTTTCCAATAATATGTAAAAATGAGAACATTTGTCCGCAAGAAATATCGAGGAGAACTTTTGTAAAAAAAAAAGAGCTAGCCTCATAAAAATTGTGGGGCAGCTCCCACACAGGACATTTTAATTTTTTCACAAGCATTTCGAAATACATAAGAACAATCGAGGTAGTACATGGTTTTTGCGCCCTGTAGACCTGTAGTTTACATGAAATCCATTCAACATGAAATTGACGATTATTGCTTTGATGGAAAGATAGCGATAGCACAGACTATAGACGCAGGCTCCAACAATTTTACTGTTTTCTTAAGGTCAAACTGTTGGTAACATCCGTCATTAACTCAACTTGTTAAAGAAATGATTTTCTTGAAGTGCTTAACAAGGAAGTGTCAGTAAAATGTATATTTTTAGCTTAAGAGTATTCTGGAAGAATCATATTTTACAGAATGCATTACATTGCATTTGCATTGCATAAACTGGGCCGACTCAATATACGTACATACTTATGGCTCTGTCTGTCTACCCGGTCCGGGTTATGAATCCTCACTTAAACTCCCAGTTGTCTCCGACACGGAGGTTAGCTTTGCGTACGTATGAGTATGAGGAAACAGGAAACATAAGGAAAATATGTACCTTGGGTTCAGTGGATGTATTGTCAAATTTAAGTCTGAAGGATGACATACGTTATGTACGTATGTATGTATTGGTACAACATGAGAATGAAATATTGTGATATTTTCAGATTACTCGGAAGGGTATGAGAATGGCGAGACTGACTGTGGAATTCCTCCTTACGATGACACGGTGTACTATGGACCACCCGCTGAAGCTGTCTTCACCGACCCGAACACTGGCCAAGTTTATTATGGTACGTTAACTCAATCAAATTCAACAATTTTTTTATATTACAGTAGTGGTTCGAGATTTTGGATACAGTTAAATCTTGACCTCATACCATACCTTACATTTATGCGCCAACAATCTCTTACCAAAAAGTTATATGTAGAGCGGACAAAATTCATATTCACAATTTCTAGGTCACAAAGTCTAACTCCAAAGAGACGTCACAATTTTCGCCACAGTTTTGAAATTATTAAAGTTTTGATTACTTGGATCATGCAACCAGAGCTCATAAATCCCACCCTATACAGACTTCAGGAAATGTCTAGTTTTTTTTTGAAATTATTCTCGTAGTTCTTAATCGTCACCTGTCTCACAACTCACATTTCCCTTTTCCTTTATTGCTCATAACAACCAATTAAGGTATTCATTAAAGGAAAGTGAATTTTGTGAAGGATGATAGAAAACTTTCCTAGTGTCACGTCAAGCTGAACTACCTGCGCTTAAAGTAGTAGTACATATACTGTGCTTTCCTCGTCCGTCCTCTGTGTAGTTTATACATGAAGAGAAAGTGAATCGTGAAAGGGGTAAAATCAATTGAGCCGGAATACATTTCAGTCGTGCTTGTAATGAAGTCAAAGTCACTCGCTTTGGTTCTATTGCTGGCGAATAGAGAAAAACTTTCCAAAAGAAGTTTTATACATACATACTCTGAACTAATACTCGAGAAGATGTCAGATGTCAAATAGTAATAATAATATTCTACGTATGGCATTCATAAGTACAGGTTTCCCATCATCAACCGTCTATATTTGGAAAGTAATGTACGTATAGAACCAATTTTCGTCCGTTATAGTCCTAGCAGCACTTAAATTTCGTGTAACTCGAAACCAGGTAGTGGTAGTAGTAATTTCTTCCCTAGGGTTTGCCAACCAACATTATTGATCAGCGAAATTATTCACCGATAATGTGAATGGGCCGCCGCCGCGGCCAATTCTTGTTGTACATTATGTAGCCAAATCGTACCTTCGGTTTTTCAGGTTCTCTTAAAGTAAGCATGTCGTGCGAGGTCGGACGATTAATGATCACCGTTAATCATTTGAATCTCAACTTCTCAAGTTGTAGTTGTAGTCTGAGTCCTTTAAAATTTCAAGCATTTGATTTGCATGAAGGGAAGGTCCTTGTAGTAATTTGGATTTAAGTTAGAACAATTTCTTACCGCAAATTTATACAGGGCAGGCGAAACTGTAATTGGAATGAAAGTGGAATCGAGTTGATTAAATTTTAAATGTTGTAGATTTTGCACCTGAGTTTACATATTTTTGACATTCCAGGTCAATGTTCATCCAATGGAGAGTACTTTGATGCGTATCCAGTGAGTTCAGTCGTGGTAGCCGGCTACCCAACTGCCCCTGTCTACTACCAACTCTCATACCCTCCAATTGACTGGAATGGAGTTCCAAATCCATTTGTTCAAGCCGTATGTGCACCAGGTCCCCTTCCTCTCCTCGAAGATCCAGGATTACAGGTAAAAATCTTCAGATGTTTTAAGCTTATAGAATTCAGTAGTGAGCATTTCTGCAGCTTTTATTTTTAAAATACTTTATTTTCCCCAATTCTTGATATTGTACTCATTATTTAATCACCATTGTTAAATTATTGATACGCTAATTAATTATACAAGCAATAAAAAAATCTCAACGTGGAGTGCGTTTCAAATACTGAATACTTCCTTACAAAGAAGACTTGTAAGTGAGTATGAAATTATGGCGCAGGATAGGAGGAAATTTACAACTTATGTGCGTATTACAATTTAGACAGAAATTTTCTAAGTCTAGATAGTGGAATATCGAATCAGTATTCCAACTCATGCACATATTACCCCTGCAGTAGCCCGGAATACTTTTACGTATCTTTACCACTCCCCGGAAAGTCATTTTGAGGAGACAAGTCAAATCTTCAGATCTTTTTCCTGTGCTCTTTCTTTTGTAACCTGAGATGAGAACTCAATCATAAACTTGATACTTTATAGACAGCTCAGCTCCTCCGGTAGTTGTAAAATCCCAAATGTCGTAAAAGTGTCATTGAGGTCTTCCCATCTTCAATATTTCTTTCTACTTCTTACATGGTTTTAGTAGAACACAAATCGAAAATGTTCTTTCACGATTACTCAACTACAATTGCTGATCATTCAATGTGTCGACTTCTAACTAAAGTTGAAAATGAGATCGTTCACATTTTTTAAGAAATATGCATGACAATTGCCTGAATTACAATATGCCAGATCATAACGTATCAAGAAAATACTTTAGTATCATTAATATCGAGTCGAATATTCGTCAAATGACAAACTTATGAAAACGTGTTACTCCCACACTCTACTACTACGTACATGCTCAGTTTCTGTCCGTCTTACAAAGTTAACATTTTAATTGCGTTTGTTAGAACTTTTCTTCAAATTTGAGCGGAGAAAGTACGATAAGTAAGTCACTTCTGGAGGTGATCCTTAAAGTAACCCTTTCCAACGAAATGAATTAGTGCTTGAAGAAACTAAACCACTCTTCGGAGTCTTGAGCTTGAGCCGAACTTAAGTTTCATTAATTGGTGTAACTTCGTTCACTCCTGGAAATGCCGTTAGAATGGATTAGTTAGCGCGTTCTTCATTGCAATTATTTTCTGGAGTTTATGTTCAGACGAATACAGGAAAATGACGTACAATATTTTAGATCTAAGTTTATTTTTGACATTGATTACAAGATTTGCCCGTGTCGAACTCTATTAAAGTATTTGGAAGCCCAGCAACTACTATTATGCACCTCAAGTATGTATAAAACTTTATGGAAGATATCCGACAACCAAATCCACTAACTGGATTATGGGCATGACCCTGGCCGAATTTTCCAGAAATATTGTTACATCTTCTCTCAGAAGTCTCATAACGAATTTTTGTCAACTGCATTAGCAGTTTGACTACTTCTATCGTCGACTCATCGTTAGCCTACAAATTCTAGAAACCTTTTGTGCAGAGCTTAAGGAGGGAATAAAACAACATTGTGGGTAACTTGAGCTGCTATTACGGGCAGATGTCCGTGAATATGTAAACTTTAAGTCCTTGTCTACCCTCGTTTCATTATCTTTCTTGCAGGATTGAGTAATCCCGTGTTGTCTTACCGCGGGGATTACTTGAGGGAATTAAACGACGAGTGATGCAAGCGCTCAATGTTCATCCACAATACACAAGCATGTACCAAAAACACGATTCACATTTTGATACCACTATTTAGCATAAAATGAGAAACACTGTGTATCGTTGTTCGTCCCTATTCTGGGAAATGTAAAAGGACTTTGCACATTGTACATCAGGGAAAATTTGTTTTCCCTTCGATTGACCGAAATTGGTCTTGTGGTTGCCAAAAGATGTACCAATCAACTTTCCTTGGTACAAATGTTTTTGTTAAGAGTTCGCGTAACCTTATCTTAAGCATTCCTTAGCGTGCGGTTTCCTCGATTACTGAAGGTCAATTTCAGACAACGTTGACTGACCTAGAAAACTTTGTCCAGCTTTAAGCGGCTAGTGGCAATTCAGGCTACAATGATATTGATGCGTTTACAGGTTGACACATCATTAACTTCCGTTTAAAACTGGATATCTGAACGGGAATTTGTTTTTCTCTTTAAAATATGGATGATACGTAATTACTCGGTCACTCTGTAAGACAATTAAGAACTAATTCCACCAACAAAAGTTGTTCAAAATTATTTCTCCAAAGAAAACAGGGAACCCCGTCTTGTCGTGCATACCAATTCCAAGTTTTGAACTTGGGATTACGCAATTTCCAACAACGGAAGTACCAAACATGAATACCATGGCTGGTAATTTTTTTGTTGGCTACTTAGTTTTCCATTATATGAAAGATCGTATTTACATTCTGCACGGGTGGCACTCTTCTCTATTCTTTCTCTGGCAAAGGCAAAGATCTCTTGGCTTTCCCAACTCATAGTGCAAATGAGGTTTTCGGAAAGAAGTTCTAACAAACTAAGAAGATCTAACAAGAGCCAAAACTTTGTGTCAGCTTTGGAGTTGGCTCACGCTCCCCCTGGTACAAATGACTTGGTTATAATGAGGAGTGTCAAAAAATTGTGCCAGAGTATGCTAAAATGAGACACACCTTCAGAAGAAAAAAAATGGAAACCCAAGCAGTCCGCCTTAATTGGAGCTCTTGTATTAATTTTAGCTGTACGGTTGCGTGAAAATGAGTGAAATTTACCTATTAGCTACGAATGCTTGAGCATATGTATGTATCGTTATCAAATCACACACGAATAATCGGGATACTTTCTACAATTCGTTAACAAATATAGCCAGATTTTAACCCGCAAATGTCCATATCTGCCGTAATGTCTAAAAATCTGAAAACTCATCAATAATTAATTTATTTTGTTCATTGTACAGGGTGCTGAAAGCCAGGGCCAGACGAACCAGTCCAGGCCGGCGAGAAATGGTGAAGTTGAGGAAGTTAAGAAGACTGGTGAAAATACACGGACTTCACCACCACCCATGGCCGGGAGTCCACCACCCTCTGGAAAACGTGGGAAACAAGAGAATGGGGCACCCCCGGCGGGGGGTGGAGCTACCAAGCAAAAGCAAAAGGAATCGGCGGGGGCAGGTCCTGGTGGATCCTTGGGTTCTTCATTTTCCTCTGCCAGTTCAACAGTTTCCTCATCCTCCTCTCCATCTTCCTTGGCATCCACCCCCATGTCCCCACCTTCCGGGGGTGGACACCATCACCATCATTCTCTAACAAACTCAATGTCCAATTTGAGTTTGGGCCCCACCGGGGGTTCCCCATCACACCTTCATCATCATCCCCATGTCCTCCCGCATTTCTTGGCCAATGTCCCGCCGCCACCGAACCATGCCCATGGACCACAGACTCCTTTTCTTTACCAGCATCCTCAGGCCCCAGCATTTGTCTACGCGGCTGCCCCTACAATTTATAATGGTAAGTTTGATGGTCAAACTTTTTAATTTTCAAGATTAAGATAAGACTTAGTTTTTGTCATTCTTCAAATCTGCCTATCATCGTCTTCTCAGTAACTTTTTGGCTGCTTTTCTTTCTAAGTTTCAAAAGTATATTAGTATATTATGGTGGGATTGGAATGTATACGATTTATGCAAGTTGAAAATTATTCAGTGTGATGTTTGGCTGAAAGAAAATAATATGGATGTGGAGAATTAACACTCAGAAATTACAGACTAAAACAATTTTGAATTTATTCGACGAATTAGAAAGCTCTCGGAGGCGTTTCATGACAGTAGCCTATATACAAACTTGACCTCATATAAATAGTTCTTGCCAAAATTTGTCTGGGATCCAATTTGCTTTGCAGTTTATTTTAGAAATTTCTAAAGGATGACATTTTTGTTGCTACGTTTTGAGGACATCTTGACTGAGTTATGCATTAATGTTTATTTTCATTCGCTGTAGACAATGACAGTGAAGCACATACTAAAATGTCAATCAGCTTGTAAGGACCAGCATAAAAATTCTTCTCTTAATTCAATTTTCAAATAGAAGCACTGGGTTGTGTATAGATTACCACTGCGTCAACGAATAATATATTTCAGAAATTTGTGTCTAATTAAAAGTTAAGATTTTTTCATCTCGCACTTCCATAACGTAATAGCATTTCTTGTAACATAAAGTTTAGGGTTTAAACCAATCTCGTGGCATTTCGTAAAGTCATATCGGCCTTTTAAACCCCAGAATGATGTGCCACAACGAATTGCGTGTCAAAAACAGTTCTGTCGTTTGACTATTCACAAGACAGGTCTGTGTAGGACACAATTGACTGACACTTTCGAAACTTCTGGCAAGGCACAAACACCTCTGGAAAATTGTTGTAAGGAATTCATCAAAGGAGTTAAGTGTATGCTTTCATCGTAAACCATATTCAAAATAATTTTGCAGAAAAGTGCTAAGGTGTTTACTCTCAATATTAAAACTAGACCGTCACATCCATCCGCCTGCGTACATTTCGTTTGAACAGATTGGTCTATTAAATAAAGTATATACTAGAATTTTCCACAGTTCAAATTCCTTAAAGTGGTTCAAACCCAAACTCACAGGAAGTTAATCTTGTGAGAAATATGAAACAGGAATATAGTATACAGATTAAGTACATAATAGCATGTAGTAGTGGATGGAAGATTGCCAAGTGAACTTTTGATTTCTATTTTGAGACAAATTTTGTATTTTCATTTCATGCAAATACTGTGCATAGCATAAGCATGGTATAATTTGCAGACACCGTAAATTTTTAAGTCCTACTTTTCCTTACATTTACTTTACTTTACTTTGAGAGAGTCAAAAGAAAAAACTACATAGAGTACATACCGCACACACAGTTCTTTTCATTCAACGGGTCAGAGTACTAGAATTCGGGGTTTCAGGAAATTTTCTCTCTAAAAAAATTCGTTCTCATTCAACCGTAGTGCCTGAAGTTTCGCTGTACGTACGACGGATGTTAAAACCTCCTTAGTCTTTACGGTACGTCAACCTCAGTAGGACTTATAATTTTTGCCAGTGCTGTGTATGCAGATTTTTTTTAACAAGAGAGAAAGTTTTCACAGGAAATTACACCGTGTATTTGCATTTTATAGCGTCACACTTTTCCCTACAGAAGAGGGCTCGGCTGGTGAGTGAGCTTTTTATGGTGAAGGTTGCAATCCACGTCTGAAGTCTGAACTTTCTTTTCTCATTAATACTGAGGTCAAACTTTCCTTGTAGTTGTCCTTTGAATTTCTTTCTACTGGATTGAAACAATACCGTGACAATCTCTTTTTATTCTTCGTTTTATTTCAGAGAAAATTCTACGTAATGCTATTTGCTTGGAAATTGGTACTGAACGGTTCATGTCAAAGTCAAAAGTGGTCCCGTTCTTTTTAGTTGTGTCTAGATTTTTAGAAATCAGTAGGTTTTCATGTTGCGGTTTGTCAGGCACGTTTTGTGAATTTAACATAAGACATTTCTCGGGAAAACAAATTCAAAGCACGTAGTGTCATGATGAATGCACAATACTTTTGTTTCAATCTCTGACTCAACCCACTCAACTGTGGAAATAGGAATTTTTTGGGAATATTTTAGGAGCAATGCGTACATTCCACAATATGTTACTGATCCATTATGCTTATTGACTAACAACACTAGTCTTTACGAACATGGCTGCTATATACAGTTTCATTAAGCAAAAATGAACTTCATATTAATAGCTCAATCAAATTGTTTATGCTTATTTGAGAAAAGCACCGTAAATTACTCCCTGGTACATTTTCGTACAGAAGATTATCCCTGTAAAAGTGTTCCCTTGAAATTATGAATTTGTTCCCAGTTTCCAGTACTATAGTAATCCTGGTTGAAGTAGAATTTTTACAAACGTCTGGAATGCATTGAATATGTGTCTGTATGTATGTACGTATGTTACTCTTTTACTTGTGAGTCCTGTCAGTTAGTGTGTGTCATTTATTTACATTTTTTTAAAAAAAGAATTCTCTCCTTGTAAGCAATTTTTTTTACTAGTCGTAGAGTAGTAGATTTTAGATCACACTTTTTTGACTCTGTACAATAAAAACTGTGAATACTTGAATAGGTGTTGTGGTTCCGATTGCACCTACTGCTTCCGCTGCCGCCGATCTTGTTGAACTTGTTGAAATCTCTTCCAATACTAGTCGAAAAAAACGTAAAAAGAGACGGAGAAAGAAAGACGGTCAGGTTAGTTATATGATTCTTTCCCATCCACTACTCACATTACATTTTTTAAAAACCTTTTTTATTATTCGTCCAAAATAAAACAACTAAAAATCGTCTCTTTTACCACTAACTCCTCCAAAAAAAAATGTATAATACAACAATACAAAATCAAAACGAACAACAAAGGAGACATGAATGCAATGCACCTCTAAAATTGCCTCATCTAAATTTTCTCAAATGAATCTGTCTCTCTATTTTTAAATGGAAATGCTTTTGTGACTAATTTCCAATCCAAAAAAAATGCGGCTATTGAATCCTTGCTCTAAATATTTTGTACTACTTACCACACTTGCCAAAATTATTATTTTATTTTATTCTTTTGCATGCATGCGTATATATCATCTTACATTTCGCAAAACGGAATCAGAGTTCAATGTTTTAGTTTTTTTTATTGTTTCAATGATTATTAACCTAAATGTTGTAAAATCGCTGCACGCCTTTATTAGAAATTCATGTTAATTATTAATTGATTCGTGGTTGTGGGTCAGTAGTCAGTCAGTGGATCATTCCTTTTTTTTAAATTTTGACATTGTCATCACACAAAATGATAAGGACTTTTGGTATCCGGTGTGAAGTGAACTTTTTGCCTGGAGGAATAGAAATAGAAATATCAAACTAATGTAAAAAATCTTATGGTTGTGATTACAGTTGACAGATGAGAGTTCCGAGGAGGACGGGGACGACGACGATTCTGCGTCCACGGTGTCCAACAATGATGAAGCAGGTGCTGTTGCAGCAAGTGAAAAAAGTACTACCTCAGAATCGATAACTAATAAGACAAATGAATTAAACCTCAAAATAATAGACTTAGTTGAGACTACACCAGAAAGTGACGAACAAGGAACAACAGTTTTACCAGAGGCTGAAGCAAAAAAGAAGGATTTGACAAGTGATGAAGAATCCAAACCGGAAATAATTGAAAATTTAGTGACAAATACAGAGTTGACCGTTGAAATCTCTGACGTCCCCAATCAAACGGACAATCAGGAAGTGGCGAATGACAAGGATGAAAAGACAAGTGCAGTAGAGACAGCGGAGATAGACAATCCAGAAGTAGAGGCTGAAAATTCAAACCAAGTTGCTAGTACAGACGTTGAAGTTGTAACAACTGGAGAATCATCAACTTCTGTGCCAGTGACTGCAACTACGACGTCTACACCAGCAAAAAGCCTGTCACTCAGAAAACCCGTTGATTTGACAATTCTTTCTCCCTTCAATTTATTACCTAACGCTGCGTCCAATGATTTGCAACTTCTAAGTCTTCAACGTAGCCCAGACGGACTTGAGCCAAGTTCTCCAGACTCTTTAAACACGAACCAAAGTGTGGCTGGGTCTGAGATCGCTTCAGTGAGTGAGTCGGATTTGATGAACAGGACGACTTCTTTGGATGAAGTTGAAGATTTACCAATTGAAGGTATTTTAGAAGAACAGATTGAAAGCAAAATGTCAGGAACAACATCATCATCCGTCCAAAGTAATGATCCAGGCCCAGACACTACAGCAGCTGACAAAATCCTTGAAAGGAAAATGTCGTCCGAAAAAGTAGAGTCCGTTGTTTCAAAAAATATTGATGTTGTGAGGTCAGAAAATGTCAAGAGAGACCCAACACTTTGGGATACTAGTCCGAGCTTTACACCCAGTGAATCCACGGAACCCTCTCCAAGTCCTGAGACAATATTTGAGAGACAAATCGAACCACCTCCGATTGTAGATATTTCTGCCTCTGCTGTGGTAAACGAAGAAGTACCTGAAGAGCCTATCCCTGTCTACGAATTTCGTTCATTGTCAGCAGACGCGACCCTTGATTCCCAGTCCCAACAAGATAATGAGTCTGGCCTAAGCTCACCCACGCTAGAATCTCACACGCAATCCATAATAAGTCCACTTGAAGAAGATACAGATTTACAATTTCCGGAGGTCACTGAGCCAATTGTGACAGCGGAGATAAACCCCAAACTTGAAGTTGCTCAAAGCCAACGCAAAGAGCCTGAACCTCCGGACATTCCTGAAGCGCCACCTATAATCCAGGAAGCCGTAGCTGTTCAGAAACTGTCCACTGAAACTTTGCAAACCGTTGAGGCATCGCAAAGACCTACCAGTATCACTTTGGCCGTTTCCGAATGGCTAAAAGCTCAAGGTGATGACGCTTTAACTCCTGTATCTCAACTCCATGCTCAACTGGCGGAAGAGGAACAAGATGTAGAGGGTGATGGTGATGATGAAGAGGATGATGAAGAAAGCATTCAAAATGAAGAATCAGAAAATAATTCAGATCAGAACCAAAAAAACGTGCATGGCAACCCTTGGGTTGTACCATCCAATAAATCCGGAGCGGCTCGAAAAGGCCGTTTGACTGGATTGAAGGAACTGCGGAACAAAGGAAATGTTTCCGCGGATGGTATTTGCTCAAGGGTTGCCTGCCGTGTCTCGACCGCTTCCTCATCATCGAATACAACAACAATGATGATGACGGCGCAAGAAGAAGTGGATTATGATATGAATTTAAATGAAGACATTGACACGAGTTTGACAGACGATGACTCAGGGTTCGAACACAGTTCACCAGAAGTTTCACCAGAAAAGCGTCCGACGCTGAGAAAGAATCGTGGGAAGGGTGGAAATCCATCACAGACAACAAAACAGTATGACCCTACGACCATGACCGAGAATAACTCGTCTTCAAATATTTCTTGTGATCCCCAGAAGTTCACCAAGTATTACCAGTTCGGAGTCGTGTTCAATGAAAAAGACCAAGGGATCGAAGTGGATGAGTCCATTTTGATTCCATCCGACGGAGACAAAGACGCTTTTGCGAACGGTTCTGTTACTCGCAGAAAAGTGAT
>JAQGCB010000687.1:0-19382 GCA_034698835.1 Protaphorura tricampata
CGCACTGAAATACACGACACGATACGTCCAGCTCAGGTTATAACACTAAAATCTCGTATCTAACTTTTTATATCTATGTCATTTTATTTTGCCCTAAGATCTCACTTGCTTATTGCCATTGCCGCGAATCCGTTTGTTTTTATCCTTTAGCATACATAGTTTTACAACTCTAGTTTAATGATGCGGGTTTCTGGTCAGATAACTTGTCGGGCTAATTTTGGCCCACCCTGTAAACTGTAATGTACTATGTACTGCTTCTCTTGTAGAATTAACTAAAGAATTAATTAGCTAAATAGATTGGAAAATATTTTACGTGTCATATTCGACAATGCTCACAAACTAAGTAGCCTCTGGATGTTCCATATATTTCTTCCTTGAAAATTCTGGTGAAACCGAGCATATGAAATGAAGTCCAATTAATTAGCAGTTCGTAGTGAAAAACACCAGTAAATTGTCTATTTGTTTATATTTACAACGCGAGCAGTTGGATTGAAGGATTTTGAAACTTTTTTTTGAGCGTACATTTACTAAGAAATAGACGTTGACGTAGATTTTGTTTTATTTTATCTACTCATTCTTTAGCAGAGCACGTAATTATTTATAATTCTGGAAGTGTTAGTAATTCATTCGCAGATTTTCACATTCATTCGTCAAAGCGTCAGGCCGAAATTAGTTGCTAGAAGCAGACATTTTTTTTGCGTCGTACAGGGCACAGGGTGGCGGTTCATTTTCAAGATCAAGAAGTCATGGCCTCATGGCACAGTGACATGAACTCATAGTTAACCAAATTCCATGTTTGAATGTTTTCCTTGAACCACCCTGTAGTAGTTTTTGGCATGTTTAGATGATTTATTTATCACTTGACTTTAAATAACTCCAATTAGTTTCTGTCACCGTGCTGAGTGCTGACGCACATGCTAATTAAGAGATACGTATTTTCATATTTTCATATTTACACTTACACTTTACTCCGTTGGAGTCATTAATTCCGTGGGTCTGTTCAGAGCGTCTATTCTTTTGTCGTTTGTATGAATGTATGACGCCAAAGACAAAAAGATCAGACAGAATGATAGCCCAGTTCGTGCAGAAGATTTTAATTTGGGAAGTTCAAGGAATTGTATTAATAAGTAACGTATTTATACCGTCGCGATGTCGCGAATAAAGTTCAACCATATAGAACTTGTCGCGAAGCATGAAAATAATCGGAATAACAAATTTTTTTGGACCAATTTTGAATTGAAATTCAAACAAACATTTCTAAATGATTTTTAATATTTTTTAAATTACAGATTTGCAAAATAAGAAAGACAAACTGGGAAGTTTTCATGACCTCGTGAGTCGGCTAGAAAAACCAAATAAAGCAACAATGTACGTTCTCCTCAAACATTTATTAAAAGTATCAGAGTACGCAGACTATAATCGTATGCTCATTCCTAATTTGGCCATTGTATTTGGCCCAACACTCATGTGGCCAGCTCAAGAGTCTACAAACATGGCCCTGGATTTGATGCAGCAAAATTTAGTTATAGAAGGTCTCCTTCTAGATTTTAATTCCATTTTTGAGCGGTAGTTTTTTTTAAGAAAAAAAAAGAGAAAAAAAAGTATATCCTTGTGCCAAATGCCAAGAGTGCATTGCATTGCCTATAGCCTAACTACTAAAAACTACTGTGTAATAATTACTACTAGTAACTAGTGCCTTTCTTTTAAAAAATAAAAGAGAACATGAGTCTTTTGTGATAGTTTTCGCCCGCGACAGACAAAGGAGAAGAAAAAAAATGAAATATTATTACCTTGTATGAAATGAAAAATGAAATGTGCTACTGATCGTACATATTAATTACGAATATACGTATAAAAATACATACATACTATGTGAAAACACACGCATGCAAAAAAAATAAACCAAAATTGAAACTTATTAAATTAAAAAAGTTTTATTCATTTGATACGTACGGATGTCCATGTTTTTTTATTAATTTCTATATGAAATTTTTACTACTACTAGGGGTACCCAAGTTATGTCATGATTTTATTTCCACGTTTTTTACTTTGTGACAATATTTTAGTATTTGGGAAAATTTCTTTCGTTTCTTTTTTTAAAGTTTGAAATTCTGTTCATATTTTTTGTTTGACCATTTGACATTAGTCACATTAGGTTTTAGATTTGCTCAACTTTCTCTCCGAAGGATCCGCGTTAGATTTCTTTCGAGATTCAATAGGAGCGATTTCTTTAGAAGACACTTGAGCGGTCAACGACGGGGCTGCGGCAGGGTCGACACCTCCGTTACTTTGTAAAGTTTTTTGAAGAGCCATGATTTCATCCTTAATCTCTGGTGGAATTCGAGTGTCCGAGAAAAGTCTTTCAGACCAAAGGGATGGATCAATGTTCATCATTGGTTTGAATTGTTCAACACGATCCAACAATGTTTGTGGGTAGTCTGGTGAGAAGTATCTAAAAAAAATATACATGACAAAACCTCTTTAATACGATTCGAAAATTTGAATTTGACCTCATTTTTTATAATATTTTTTTTTGTCTTACTTGACAACATCTTCTGGGAAGCATTGGTTGATGATTTGAATGTGTTCCCTGAGCACACTTCCTTCTAGAGCTTCCGTGTTCAACAACTCTTGAATTTTTCGTAGACCACCCGATGTCACAAAAGCTCTACGAGCCGTAGGGTCCCGCGGCAGAATCTAAGAGACATTAGTCAGACAAAAGAAAAGTCCTTATGAATTACATTTGCGTTGGATTTCACGAGGGTCATAAATAAAGGAACGATTTTCTAACATGCTCTAGTCCTAGCTTCTATCTAAAACTATCTACTTCTACATGTGGCGGAATTACACGCGGGTTGACTAGCAAGTGGCTGTTAGAATTTACGGCCTCTTTTCTCCGTCAATTTGCATATGGGCTTGACTGACTGACTGACTTTCTCTTCGTCTTGACTAATTTCCCGTGAAAAACAATTGGTCCCTTAGCTGTAGCTAGCTCTGAATTTGAATTGTCTTCTTTGCATGGTATTCGGGGTTGCCTTACATTCTTAACCCATACAATTGTATTGTAACAGGCATCAACGCAAATTCTCATTTTCTGGTCATTTTCAACACAGACGAAACCAGAAGTACTATTCGTTACCGGTGTTTTCGGTATAAAAATGACACCACAGTATGTGTATTTGAGTACACCGAAAATATCAGACCGAGAGAAAATGTTGCAGTACCGGAACTACGTTATGTCCTATGTAGTATTGCAATCCTTCGCTCGATTTAGCATAGAATATTTCCTGGGACATATCTATTCTTTGAATTTACAATTTGGTGTAGACTCATACATACGTACATGAGTTCCTTTACGCAATTGGCAATTACATAAGAGAGACTCGTTTAGAATAAATTAGCAAAATTCCCAAGGATTGCATTCAGCTTTGGACAAAATTGTTCTCACTCTCTGTCCTTTTGTCTTCATCACTCATGTGGACGACGAACGAATTACTTTTGAGACCGATTCGAGTGAACTGAATTGGTGCGGGTGGCAAATGGTAAATGGCAAACGGCAAAGCAAAAATACTTCAAAGACGACAAAACACGGAGAACGTCTCTATCAAACGATTTCTTCATGCATTTTCTCATGTCCTAGTCCTGTTGTTCTCGTCTTCTAAAACTATTTAATTTATTTTATTTCTGCTCTGTTGCCCACTCGTCGTCAACAATTAATTCCGTTAATTAGGACCGTAGCCCACGGGCCGTTTATCATGCGTCTATTCGATTAATCTCACAAGGAGTACAATACGCACGGAAAGTTTAACATGGAAAGCTCTTACATTCATAATTAGCATTTTTAGGTGTGTTCTCATTATGATCGGAAAATTTAAACTCATAGTCAGAAAGTATACTTTAAGTTTATTTAGTGCAAGAATTTACTACTGAATTGTCTGACCAGGAATATTTTTCGACCGATCCGAATTTTACATTGGTAAATTATACCTTGTTACTGCATGGCCCATTAACACTCGCTAATGTCGTGTTCTTTCCCAAAGATTTAAATTCAAATGATGTGCTATGTTTACATTTAGAAAGAATAAGTGTGCCCGTATACCGCTGAAGATGGACGCGCACTTCACACTTACACATCTCACTCAAAGTGTTAATTAACTAACGTGCCAACTAATTAATGGAAATCCCATCCCATTCCTAAAACTATCTCTTTTAATCTCTCTAATGAGTCTTTGACGTCAAATATATTCCATTAGTAGGAAACTACACTGCGTTGGTGGTGTTCGTGTGATACGGTTGGACTCATCAAATGGATTTGACTTGGAAGTCTTATTAGTTTGAACGAATTCGCATCGGGCAATTTGAGGCTTCCGTGCCTCTGTCTGCCATTGACACGCTCTGATGAACACAAGAAGGAGGTCTATGTAAGTGTATGTGTGTGCTAATGGGAAATTAAAACTTAATTTTATTAATGACAGACTAGAATAGAGATGAATGCAAATAAGTCGTATTTTTTGTTGTTCTACTCTACAACATCAGTACAACCGTATAGAACAAGTTGCCCTTATTACCTCATTTAGATTTTTTGCAATTTAGTATTATTTCGTTGACCTGATAATAATATTCCATGAATTGGTGTAGCAAAATTCGATGTTTGCTTATCCTTACGCTTGCAGAAAGGACAAAGTGACAATTTCACACCCTTACAAGACCAGATTGCATTGGCATTCCAGGATTTCAAATAGACGCAAGCAACGTTTAATGAAAAAATAAGTTAAAATTAGGATCCAAGATTGAACCTGCTGCTGAAGCGGAATGTCATGGTTTGTTTTGCAAATCAGCGCAAAAGGAAGTTTAATAAATTATAGGTGTGATATACCAAATCGATTGTTCACAAACGAGAGTCACTGCTACTCACTTGAAGCAGCCTAAAACACTAATTAAAAAAAAAACATGAATGCATTTATCAATTAATAGAACGAAACTTATATGCTACTCTTCTAACTTCCCAAATCAAAGAAACCGGACCTGTACTAAAGTTGCTGTACGAAAATTAAAATACAAAGTGGTAGGAGGAATCAAATGTAGTAGTAAAAGTTGGTTAATAAAAGATGAAAATGCATGCCCCTTATGGAATTAATTATTAGGAATAATTGAACCAGCTTTGCTGGGAAATGATAGTTTAATGCAAATGCATGTTGTTGGCTGTCACAGAGTTCTTCAAATTTAATTGACCCGATAATATTCCATGAATTCGGGTAACAAAATAGAGCTTTCGATTCAACGCTGTTTCTGCTTTGTACTATTTACCAAAAGTATGTTAAATTTTAAAATAGGTAGAGGAGGAGAACCTTTTCTGTACGATTCTAAAATAATAGGCCAGTTTGACCACAGGATTGGTCGGATGAAAAATTATCAAGACAACATTGGGAACCTCAAAAAATTTCAGATAGATCCTTTTCGATAGATGGGTCAAGATATTTGACGATGCATGGGAACTCACAAAAGAGCATGTCAATCTGAATACTTTAGTTTATTCAAACAAAAATCTAATTAAGAGAGATTTTTATCTGTATGAAATTGTAACCATTTAATTTTGACGAATACAAATACTAAAATTAAATTATATATTCGATCTTCCCATGTTTCCTATGTAATAAATCATATGGACCTATGACGGCGACTTTGAAACTATAGAATGTTTTCAAGGTATTAATAGCTATTCAGTACAAATACAACGACTTATTAGATAGACTAGATTTACCATTTTAAATACTAGTATACAGGACTAAATCATTGTGATTTTTTGAATCGAAACTTCCGATATCAAAATCGAGGCGTTTACCCGTTGGTGGTATGCAGCTTCAATCCAATCTGGCCTTGAGAAGCTTCACCTCTCAAAAGTACTAAAGAAAGTTTTACCTCAAACAGAATTTTGCCAATGACACTAAATTTGACTTTCAATTCTACTGCAGAAGGGGCAGAGATAAGTCTGTGCGTAAAAACGCAAAACCATCCTACAAAAACATTCCTGTCAATTTGATAGTGTTGGACGAAAATCGTAAATCCAGACGAACACGTCTGGGCCGGCCCGGCCGTCCGGGGGAAAAGTTTTGAGCTTTCACATTGAGCGAATGAGATAAAATCGGATAAGCCAAAACTAAAGCAAACCCCGTTTTGTTAAAACCTTTTCTAGTCTCACTCAGCCGTCTGGGTCCTTTATCGAGATAATGAATGGAAAGCAATCTAGATTCTAGAATCTAGAATTTTAGAGGATGAATGAGGAGAAGAGTGCCAGGTGACGATAAGGCTTTCAAATTCGGTCGGTCGAGAGAAAGCAACCGGAAGCTTTCTCCTATAGCAAAAGCAAAACTCGTCCGTCCTGGTTTTCTCACCCAGTCCCATACATATTTAGAGAAAACCCGGGAATATTATTCCATTACTGACGAGACCTAGTGTGTGTGTACTACAGTAAGCCCTTATTCACCTGTCCTGCTGCGTGTGAAGAGAAAATACATTAAATTTAGCCCAGCGCATGCATATGTATGTAAGGTAAATCCATACATGCTAGAAATTACTGAGAGCTTAAGGTTTTTGGGGTACAAAATCCCTAAAATCCGTTTTTCCCTTTAGTCACAAAATAAATCTAGTGTCGACGGGTCACCGTCACTCTGAGAGTGCACCAGCAGCAGCAGTAGGCCACACGTTTTAAGTAGTAAACCGAAAAACTACTTTCCTTCCTGGATTTCCACAAAATTTCCTTAATCCTTTCTCCGGATATACCTTGAGGCTTGTAAATTTGCATAAGTCCTCAATGTCCATTTTATATGGTCTAAAAATGATGAGATTTTCATCTGGATTGAAGGATGCGGAAACTGGATTAAAATAGGTTCGTATTTTTTTCACACGTACGTCAAATTCAATTCTACCATTTGTACTTTGTACTGCCATGTATTAATTAACAATTTAAAATTGGTCTATTTTGCAAACTCATTGTCATTCTTTGTCATGCTATGTGTTGTCATTGCGTCAGACTGTCGTCTGAAATGATTATCTGGCCAGCACCGCCAGCATTACCGGAAATGGTTTGTACGAGCGATAGAGATGACGTTGATAATGTACTAAAAATAGACCAATTATCGTCATGGCCAGATTTCCCCGATATTCTTCAATTATTCGTATTCTGCAAATACACAAGGTCAGGGACAACGTGTGCATGCAGTATACATACGTACAACGTACAGTATAATGTGCACTATTTATTTCGGGGATTACTAATCTCACTCAGAAAAGAAAAATCGGAAAATGTTAGTCATGTGCAATTTGTAATTGCAATTTCCATGGCTTGGCATATAATTGGAGGTAATGAGTGATGGTGTGCGGTGTCAGCGATTCAGGAAAATAATTTATGCTGTCTCATCACACCTATAGTGCATGTTTTACTACTTAAGACGCCTTTTGATGATGCTGAATAGCCTACATGAAATATCATCACAAAAGCTCACATGGATTACAAGGAAACTACTTCGCATGCGAAATGCGGTCCGAATCATGAAGTGCAACGAAAAATACTAAAGATGACCTGAATTTTGCATATGAGAGTAGTTCCCTTGTAAATTATGTGAAATGAGTGCTCTTAAAAATCCCATGTGCTAAAGACTGACAATTTTGTGACGCAGGTGTGGTTGGGATACCCAAAAGTGCATCTATGAATAATACAGTACACATTGTACCCTGGATATTATGAGCTGTCCACATATGCCTTGTTGGCTAATAAGTTAATATGTATGTAAATGTAAAATTTTGATACATCATACGTGTACACCTTGCGTGTGAAACATAAAAATCATGTAACATATTTGCTGAACATACATGCACGCGTGCATATCGTGTCAGCCGAAATCCGAATAGAAACTAGAAGCACGTGTGTACTTGGATATTTAGATATATGGGATGGGATGATGGACTTAAAACACACAGACGGGATTTATTAGAAGAAAATCCGGGGGAAAAGACCAGGGTGCACAACATATAAAGAATGTACCCGTTTTTTTCGTAAAGCCCGGACTGTGGATCAGAGCTGTCTTCTGTTACTTACTTTTATAACATAAAACATGACACGAAGGCGTAATAAGTAATGTCACTTATTTATACGTCGTAAACTAGTCAGTGCAGTCGTGTCGAGTCCTCTGATCCGAAATCCAAAAAATATAGGCCATAACTTATATCTGAGCATACATGCATATGTTATGGCCAAGTGCTATCATTCAAAATTTTCTTAATTGATCTCTCCATGTGTACGAGATTTTTTGTATTTTGGGCTAAGGACTTTTGATGTGTATGTAATTTGCAGGCAGGCAAAAAATTTGTATCAATTGTATTTGGCATCAAATTACAAATAGACTACGACATAGAAAATATTACTCCCGGGTATTTTATAAAAACCCGGGAGTGAAAAAGAATTCCGAGAAAGGGTCTAATAATAAACGACAAATGACATGAGAGAGAAGACAACGTAATGATGATTGATTATGACTTGAACTGTATGGTTAACACCATATGCTTACTATGTACAGCACAATACCAACTTTATAGAACTTAACGTTAGCTAAGCAGTGAGGGAAAAAATAATAAAACCCCTTGCTGCCTTCTTGTCACTACCCGCCTCTTAGACTCCGACGTCGGTGTTGTCGTCGACAAACGATAATTGAGTCCCATATGTGTGTCAAAAATCGTAAGAGAAACAGACAGATTCTATATTCACATTCTTGACGGAAACAGGTGCAAGTGCATGAATGAATATACGTAAGATTGAATTTAGCTTGACAGCTGAAAACAATGGAGTAATATTCCGTGACCTAATTATGTTTCTTCCGCCTGTTCTAACATTTGACCTTCTTTTCAAGCCATAGTCACGATGTCACACTTCGGTTAGGCTTACAAATCGGGTATTACAACGTATCACGCGCAGCAAACTTGACGTCATGGATAAGGACGCAGTTCGGTTTCGGTTTGTGTCACATAATGTATGAATTTTGACATTGGAATTTGATTGTTTTTAAATTCCAATTCCAAAGCTTTGATCAGGAATTCTTCCTTATGCTATGAACAAACAGTTGGATTGATTCCAATCTTTAATCAAATTCCAAAAGCTCAATGGGTTAAAATTCACCTGACTAACTGATGCTAAACCCACGCCTGGTCTCTCATCTCTTGAATTTTTAAACATACTGTCTGTGTCTGTTGTGCCCCAAAATCTAACTCAAGTCTCTGCGAATTTCGCCCACATCAATAACCTTTCCATTTCCGAAAATTAATTGATTGTCCTTGCCTTGCCTAGCCTTTTCTTCTCTTTTCCTAGAAGAACTCGCTCGCAGTCAAATTTTTTTGGCCTTCTACCCGGTCTTTTCTACTCAACCCGGTTCTCTCGATCAACCCAGAACTTTCCATTCCACGTTCACTCACACTCATGAAATATAAATGAAGATGCTTCATCCAGTTCGGGAGATACTACAGAATACAAATACGTCATTCATGCGGGTAATTTTGATGAAAGATTCAAATACACATATTCCTATTCCATAGCCTTCTTCCCTGCCTCCCTTAGTCCAAATTCACATTCACAATTTCACGACTAGTAAGTAACAAGGGAAGTTCGTCGGGTGTGAAAAAAAAAATATTTTAAAAATAGTCGTTTCAAGTGTATTCAGTGTATCGTAATCGTAAGTAACCAGGCTCCAGAATAAAAGGTCTCCCATTTCAAGTGTGTGACGCAAGGGCAGCAGTCATCATCATAAGACAGATTTGACGTGAGCTGACGCTATAACCTTTTACTGTCAAGTAGGAAACTTGACACGACAGAAAATTCGACACGTTGACGAATGATTATGTACTCTACGGTTATATTACTTTTAAATATGAATCGACAGCTGTTACATGTTACATGGACTTTAGGGCGTCAGAAAGCAGAAACCACGTCATTACTTACTGTAAGGTAAATAATCTTAGTGTACAAACCAAGTAAGTAGTGACCAATGCACTTGAAATGACTAATCTAAATTTCACATCCCAACAATTTTCCTTCTAAAAAAGTCAAGCATGCATGCATGCAAAAATTGGATGAGCAAGCTGAGCAGTTTTTTAGCACAGTTTTTTAGCACTCAAGTTGTGTTGTATGTCTCATGTGTATTCTATAGTCTCTCTACAGTACACAAAAGGCAAAAGCTCCTTCTACGTGGATTTGGAATGCAATGTAATATGCAAGGACCGAATTGACGTCAGAGCCGCCGTGTCTTTGCTGCCGTCGTAATGGGACACGACTAATGCACATGAAAACTACGATGACTGACTTTTCTATATGACATGACGATGGGTCTGAATCCACGGCGACGCTACCGACTACCACCTCTTCATCGTCATCATCAGTAAAAAGGCAATCAACCCCGCATGTTAATGAGTCAATGGCAAAACCAATTCACCATCACCACCACGGCCAAAATCTCTCATTGTCAGTGACTGGTGTTCCATCCTCACTCCACTTACCGAAACTCAAGTATCAACACACAAAAACAATAGTCTCTGGGAAAAATAATCATCAACATAGTTCTACTGATAACAATACAAATAAAAATTATAAATCTACTACTCTTGTCCCCAACTTATTTCGAACAGCATTTCTTGAACCACCGAGTTGTAGCACAAGCTATCGCTTTGTAGACCGAAGTATTTTATGGAGAAGAAATTTAGCTAGAAGACCACCGAGTGTCGTTACATTGATTTATCGTCATCAAAAAAACGAAGGTGACGGTGACAGTGACGAGGGCAACGACGACGACGACGAGGAGAACCAAGTTCTTGAGTCTGACAATTCTTGTGGGTGTCAATTACCTGTGGTCTTAGGACCAGTAGTACTTGGTGTGACACGACAACGACGACAAGGACAACGTTGGTGGAATAAGTGGGACGAAGTGTGTGAGGATTTTAATCAAGAAGTCTTTGAGAGAAACGATTCATCAACTAGACGAGTAGACGACGACCACGACGACGACCCGCCGATTGAAATCGCCAAAAAACCTCAGAAAAAATCTTTTATTGATTCACAACGCCAACCACAAGTCGAAGAGTCAGAAAACGACGAAGAGTTATTTTCATGGTGGCAAGAGGAAATCAATCGAAGTCGGAATAAGCCATTAGAACTTCATGTGAGTCAAATCACATTCTCTACGTCTAAAGAAATTTCTGAGAAAAATACGAGCCCTCTGAAAAATCGGAGTTTGACCCCAAGACTCTACCAGTATCGACATTACAATACGAAGAAAGTCAAGTCAAATCATGATGGCTGCTCAAACAATCGGAATGATCCCACAATTCACAACAACACAAGGTCAGCAGTTTAATCATAATTCAGGGTTGACCCCGATGACGCCCGCGACAACGATGGCGTCTGGGGGAAGAGGTCAAGTTCCAGTGTCTGTGTGTGTGACAGTGACAAATCAGGAGGAGAATGATCAAATGCAGGAAAGATTTGAAAGAATCTCAATTCTCCCTGAAGAAATCGGACAATCGGAATCATCTACTCAAATGACGACCATGACGAAAATGATGGGAGAATTGTCAAGTGACAACAATAATCATTTGAGTTTGAGTAGAAGTAACAGTGGACAATTGTTGGTTCCACAGTCAGATTTAACCAGATTAGCAATTTATCCAGAGTTTAAACAAAGTCCAGGTCAGGGACTTTCGGGATGAGTATTTTTTTTCGAGAAACTACTAAATTTTATGAGAATATTCCAAAACTTTTCTAGCCTAGCGAATATTATAATGCTTGTTCTGCGTACGCTATGGTTGTTAATGTACTAATTTTAAGCGTAAATTATTTGAAGATTAAGTTATATAATATTGTGTGTAATCAGTTAAACCAGAAATCTGTTAAAACTAACCAACTAAATTTCTAAACCCATAATTATTTTGCTACACTAGTAAAAATCTAATATAATTTAGTGTAAACTCATTTTTTCATTTGAGTAATTTCTCGCATACTCTCGCATAATCTTAGCTATTCACTCGCCCACATAGTTTTCCTAAAATCTAATAGGGTCAAGTCTCGCAAGTTACCAGACGACCAATTTTAAATTCCCATGCAACAGTATTGCTGTTTGCAGTGAAAGCGTTATGCAAATGTTAAACTCGGAAAAGTACCTCAAAAAAATCTTTCCTTCTTAGAATTAATACCGGTCACAACTGTATGACTCAGGTGCAGGTGAGGTAAATGGCATACATTGTTGTCATAACCGTTCTAGTATTGTAATTTGCTGAAGCTGAACTGATTTAATTTCAACTTTGTACGTATCACCAATGTTTTGATTTGATTTGCGTCATTGTCCTTCCCGTTTTGTTGACGATTGTCTGTATTGTATGTATTGTTGACTCATTTATGTTTGAACTCATACAAATTGTACGTAAAAATTCGTACGCACGCACTACTGTTATTTTTTTTCGAATACAAAACACTGCAGTGTTGTTGTTTTTGTGCGATTTGCAATTGGAAAGATTTCATGGAAATTTTTGTATATGTAATACGTACATTTGCACTGTCATTACCAGTAGGAGTCATTGTAATTGAATTTATCTGTTATTTAATCTGTAATGCGTGCGTATGTTATCGCACAAGGCAAATGTGTGATGATTAATGTATTCATTTGACGCAAACAAAGTGTTGTCGTGCGTGGGTGAATGTATACGTAAAAGGAGAGGGACAATAATACGGAATTATTGTCAATAAAATTAGTTACTACTCATGGCATGAAATAATTTGCGGCTATTTATGCTACTAGATGTAAAATCAACTAATTAGTACTAACTAGGAATTAATTAAGGTGAATTTTTTTCTCTCTCGATATTTCTACGTAAGCTAATTACAATTACAAACTGTGTTACCTTGGAGTATTGAGCGACAACGTATTTTAGGATTTTTGGAGGTGCAACATTCAAGAGTGGTTCGATGGCTAGTAAATCATCTGTTCGAATCAAAATCATTTTTAAAGCTTGTTTTGCTTTGTCTTTCATTTCTTCGGAACTTGTGGATCCCATGTAAATCTGAGAAATAAAAATAAAACAAATGTATGAAAGCAAATGCATTTCCAATTAGAAACTTTGTTTGTCTTGGCATTTCTGGATGTCTAATTAATTCGCGTAAGAGTTTTAATAGAATCAGAGGGCGTATGGAAAATGTCAACTTAAAATTACTCCGAACACCTGTACCTCACGCCCACGTTATGCTTCCCTAACATTGTCGCCTAAGACATGTTCGACTATAATGTTAAATTTGAAAACTTTCTGCATCGGCATATCCCAAATTGTAATTTTGAAACTCACCTTCAAGATTTTTGGGAGCAATCCAGTCTCACAAACATGTCTAGCATGTTCAGGGGAATGACGTCCAATGTGACCCAGTGACCAGGCTGCCGCAGCCCCAATATTATTGTCTGCCTCATCCTCCAATGCAATGGCCAACGCTTCAACACCCTAATATTGTATTTTTTCAAAAATTAATAAATTCAAATTCATATTTTCCAAGCATACTCGTACATAAAATTCAGAAACATGGAAGAAAGGGATGCAATAAGTTTTCCAGAAGGCTCAGGCTCAACTTTTTCTGGCAACCAACCCAGTCGAGCTCGGACCTACAGATTATTAGAAAGTCTTGCTCGCATGTCTGGAAGGATCAAAAGGAAAAAAAAGTCTCATCCGAATTCTGAATTTCGGACTGGAGAAATCTAGACAGACATGCATGCATGGATGACATATATATGAGATTATGAGCCCAATAACAGCCAGGGACATTTTATCTCCTTCATTCCTGACATTTCATACTTTTTTACTTCCCTAAGAAAATCCAATGGGTCAGTCAGTAGTGCAGTATAAAGAAATTGAAAATGAAATCTCGGGTTTTAGTTTCTTTCGGTGTTTGGAAAAAAAATATATTTGAAGAGATTCTTACAAAGTCCATAAAAAAAGTTGTACGTACGTACGGCCGGGCCGGGCCCGACCGTGCCATAATTCCGTTACATTTCATATTACTACAGAATTAGATCTTCCTTCATACATACTGGAGAAAACTAACATACAACTCCCAAACTTTTTCGTTTCTTTCTTTTCTTTTTACCGTGGAAAGTAGTTCAGGATTGGAATTGAAATTGGAAAAGTCCAGTGTTGTATGTTATGCAGTAGTTTTGGTCTGAGAACTGAAGTTGCATTGCATAGTGCAGTAAAGTGGTTGCGGGGTTGGGTTCGATAGAAGTAGTAGTAATGGTTCTAATAGAAGAACCCAAAATGTGAAAATAGAAAGACCAGAACCAGTTGGTTTATTAGAATTTATGCTACAGTCCAGCTAATATTATATTTTGATTGCATAATTTTGAGATTAAAAAAGATATGATATCATGAGGTGCAGGAAAAACGATGAAATCCAATTATCACTATAAAAAAGTTACAATATTGTTGCTTCACTACCAAAATGGCAGGAGTAAAATACCAAAAATCACAGGTGCCACTGTTCTAGAATACATAAGGACTGGGACTGGAACATATAAACGGACACGGTGGGAGGGCAATAACAATTATTGTTAGGATGAATGGAATGGAAAGCAAAAAAGGAAAAGGAAACTGTTTCCCGGAACAAAAGTGAAAGAAAGTGTCCGATTCTCAGATTTCGGAGGGGGAAGGTTGCGGCGGAAATGAGGCCATTAAGGCAATTAGAAGGCGTGAGAAACATGGACATTATCGTCAAAACACAAAAGGTGGGTTGGAATTGGGAGTGAGAAGATTTTCTGCAGTGAAAGTAAAGTAGTAGTAATAATTTGTAGATATTGGTACAAACCTGAGAGTAAATGACCGAGAGGGCCAATGCAGGGCTGTTAGTATAAAAAAAAACAAAAAGAAAACTTTTTAGTTATAGGTACACTAATATTTTATTCTTCATTTCCTAGTTAGCGTCATACTTGAATTTTTCTTTTACCTGAATCCACTAATGAAACCCAAGGCCATGATCTGTTTTGAAAAAAAATATATAATGCATATCTCACTTTTCTCGGACAATTTGAACCATGGGATTAATTGTACTTTTGTATTCTTGTGCTTACCCCCGGAAGTTTTGCATCACCTTTGTTTTTGCTGACTGCTTTCACAAGAACTCCAAGTCCACCAGCCTCAACAACCAACTGAGCCATCTGTAATTTAATTATGTTCAGAATTTTATTTTTTGCTCAAGTTAACTTAATCAAATACACAGATTAATTTTTCCAAGATATTTTTACATCCTCCTCATTATAATCATACAGAATGGTTGTCAAGTTATTTTGAGTTTCTCAAGTATTTCTACAAACCTCTGGTGAATGTTTAACAACTTCACGGATAAGACTACAAGCAGATTTTCGAACAAGTTCATTTGTATGACCAGAATTTTCAAGAACGAGTTTTATGACATCTGCCTCGATAATCGTTTCCGCCATGTCCATGGAATGTTTTGCAATAGATGCCAATGCACCCAAAGCTTGTCTCTGCAATCAAGTCAAATATTAACACTAGTACCAATAAAATTGGAGGATTGGGTGCACTCAACTGCACAGCACCAAATCCCAAGGAGTTTCTTAATATTTTGCATTCCAAAATAAGTCGCAAGTATTTTCATTTGAAAAGTTAGAATTTGATTAATACCTTGAGTCGTGGATCAATATTGCTTACTGCTCGAACCTATATTGGAAGTTCATACCAAGAATATAATGAAACCTATAATAATTTTCTCGAGTTTACAATAATTTCTTACCAAATGAGCGATGGCGCCTGAGTCAATGACTGCTTGAGATGTTTCTGGTGAGTGTTTGCAAATGTCACTCAAAGCACTGGCAGCGACTAAATTACAAACAAATGTCGGAAAGTTAAATAAATCCTTTGATCAATTCCTGATCATGTTCCTGAGAGTTACAATTTTGACGTAATAGCCGGTCGGCCCAAAACCAGACCTAACAATTACTTCCGCAGGGTAAAATGCTACTTGGTTCAAGATTTGAGTTTCAAATAAAAATGGTTTTCTTGTCTATCGTCACTCACTTGTACGAACTCTGACCTCCGGCTCTTGTAAGCAAAGAATGAGCAGAGAAACAGCACCTGAAATCAGCCAATTGTTAAATCATTACAATTTTAACACAAGACAATTATTTAGGTAATATTAAATTATGAAGGAACTAATCGAAGCAGAAGTACCAGCTCCAATGATATGATAAGCCAATTTAACATCTTGTCGGGCTATGTATCCTATAACCCAGGCGGCGGATTCTTTGACACCAGGGTCAAAATCTTCCAAAGAGGCGACAACTTGGTCCAAACCTCCAATGTCAATCACACTCTTGGCCAAATCAGCAGAGTGTTTCACAACTGAGCGAATTGCAACAAGGGCTGCTCTTTTCAAATATTTCTGAAAAATAAATTAGTAAAATTAGAACAAAAATTATTAAACACACCCCTCAATTATTGGAACTGCTGCATGCTGGTAGTTAGACATACGTTGGATTTGTCCATATTGAAATACAAGAGAATCCGGACGATATCATGTTTGATCATCAGTTCTGAGATTGACGGAGATGACATGGCAAGATTCCCGACGGTCACGACAGCATTTTGTTGAATGGATGGACAAACATCCGTCAAGAGATTTCGAAGCAAAACAATCGCATTTTCTTGGACTAGCTGGTCAACATTTTCTGGACGAGATGACAAGTCTGCCAAGGCTTGGGCGAATTGAATCCGAGCAATTTGGTATTGCTGGAAAACTAAATTACAATTTCAAAAATGTATTTCTTCAAGTGTAAATTTTGTGACAGACAGAATTGTATTCCCTTCGTAATTCTTACCAACTGAGATTGTTCTCGGAGCCATTCGTCTGTAAAATCCTTACAAAGCAAGGAAATAATTATCAGTCAATTGAACTTTTTTTTTGTGTGAACAAAACGAATATTGTGATTATCGTACACAGATTCAATAGAATCTTTTTACGGAAAAGGGAAATTCTCCCTGAAAACCTTATGAGACAACTTGAAGAGATATCGAGTCTAGCAGACTCAGCTATTTGTTCCAAACCTTGCGATTAGGTATTTACTTTTGGGACCATGGAGATAGAAATGAAAACCGGATTTCAAAATTTTATTATTCTAAAAATTGTCGAATAACGTGGCTGCGTGTCGTAAAGATATTTCAAAAGAGAATTCACTACTAAAAAAATACTTTCAGTTCGCCTAATCTTTTTTCTCACCAGTCAGTCACCTGAAAGTGTATTGTTCCTAAAAATGATGTCCAGTTTAAAAAGGCTACGTCTTCCATTAATGAAACAAATGAAACTATGAAATGACCAAAATTCGTCAATTTAAATGCCAAAAATTATGTCAAATCCAAGTCCCAAGTATGCATTTCGTAAAAATGAGAAATTGAAAGCAATCGATATTATATTGGCATCAGGTTTCAGCTGGATCGTTGGCTCAACTCTAGAAATTTTTAAGAGATTTCCTTATAATGTGGGGACGCATCAAAAAATCTATTAAATAATTAATTAACTATTCACGCAATTAAAATGTCTCGACTTCCGATGCAACTCTTCTCGATTTTGTTCGATCCTAAAATATGCCGAAATCCGTCATGGCGTCTCTTTGTCGCTCATGGACTCCGGTCAAGCCAGAATCTCTGGCCCAATGAACGGTCCGCCCAGCGCGCGTCCACGTACCGCGCATGTGCATGTGCAGGCGCAAGCGCACGAGCACTCTCATTTACCTCACAACAATCAAACTCGAGGTTTGACATATGACGAGAAATCCTGGCGAGCCGAATTTTCTGTCATTGCTCCGAAACAGCAAGGAACGGAACGGACGAGTGGGTCTTGCTTCCAAATTCAAACCAGATCAAATTCTGCACTCTTTTGACAATAATAGACGACAGTTGACGTTGACAGTGGACAGTGACGAAAACGACGTCGGCAGGCAGAACAAGAAAAACCGTTGAGGAATTTATCAACTGAAGAACATGAACCGTGTATTTGCTGCTGGAGCTGGGCTCCTTCGATCCCCGACTCTCGTCAATGCTCTTGGGGTAAGTATTTCTTTGGAATTCGGTCAAATAATGGGTCAAGTCAAAAGTGTCAAAAAAATATTTTGACATTTTTTCTGTACAAAGTATGTGGGCGTTCGACCGGGCATGTGTCTTTAGTTAATGAACTTTAATTAATGTGGTATTTCTCTATATACAAATTTTTACATTACGACGTTTTAATTAATGGGTGAAGAAAGGTCATGTCGGAGCATAAAATGGAATGATGATAAATGATAGCTTGTTTACTGTTTTGTTTTGATTGATATGCAATGTAAATTTAATGTTTACTACGCGGTAAGCCGGCTTTAGCTAATAACCATTAGTCATTAGCAATTAGTACTTAATATTAGCTGTCATTTTAAGATTGTCAGTGACAAGCATGGGATGAGGATGAACAACCTTGGAATTGAATAAAGTTTAGTATCCCATGATATGCTATATTTAATGGGGATTCTTCCCGACCACATTATTGTTGAACTAACAATGTTTTTTGGAGATATTTTATTTTCATGAACTAGGGACTAATATTAATTTGAACTACTTGTTTTGTTTTGGTTTTTGATTTCGGAATATTTAGTGCATAGGGTTTGCTGATTCTATACTATGTTTGTAAATGTTGCGGTTTTGCGGTGCGGGTGGATCGGTAGGCCGGTAGATACCGAAACATCTTCATGACATAGGGCTAGGAACCAACAATAGGACATCTAATGTACGGAACGTAATGAATATCATTAATGTGTGAAACAGCATTCATTTCATCCAGTTGTCGATTTTGTCTTATAAATATGATGCCAATAATGAGGCGAATAAACTCTGTTTACTGAAAATTTAAATGATGAAATTGATTATTATCCTGTTTGTAATTCCAGACATCCAATCCATGGAACAAATCCCTTCACTTGGGCAAGGGATTAAACACAGGATTTACACCATCATTTGTGACATGCGAGAAAGGAAAGACTGTTATGTAAGCAAGACGTAAATAACTTTAGTAATAATTTGACAGGTTGAGGAGTTGAATGGTATGTCCGAAGAAGAAAGTTTACTTTTGTACTCAACCTTTGTGAGTTTAAACGAAACCAAACGTCAAAATGTCGTGTTCCTGGGGCCCAAGTATGAACTGTTTGAGTAAACTCCTACGAATGTCAAAACTCAAAAAAGTATTTTCTAAAAAATGTTCATGTTATTTTGATCAGGTGGTGCGCTTGTGGTCATAGTGGGAAACAGGTACGTGAATTCTTCGAATTTATAAA
>JAQGCB010000688.1:0-19380 GCA_034698835.1 Protaphorura tricampata
AATAATTAAGAATTCGTTCAACCGGTATGGTGTGATGAGGTTATAATCCGTAGTGAAAACTCTAAAACCCGTTGTATGATTGTTAGTTGACAAATTCCACCAAATTCAATCGTTGTCGAAATTCAATTTCTTAATGAAACCTCAATGTCCGATTTTGATATCCAGTTTCAGCCGGGGGTTTCCAACGACGAAGTATTGAGTTTGACTCATAGCTCTCGTGGGTATAAAGATGCAAAATACATACTGGTCAATACCCTGTAATGTTTTCTCATGCTTCGTAAGATAGCAGAATACCAAATCACATCCAATCCAACCGGGCTTGATTTTAACATACGTACACAAAAAAACAAAACAGTAATTTGAATTTGTACAAGAAATGAAGGCAAGAAGAAACATTTAATAAGAAATTATAAACTTAATTACTACATATGGATATCGTAGCGCATTTGTAAGCCACTTTTCCTTGGTGAGGGTTCGATCGCTCTGACAGGCATGAAATGGTTTTTACTTTAACAGTGCTAATCACAATTTGTACTTTCTTCTGGCCAAATGTGAAGCTAGCCAGAAACTATCTTCTTAAGTAATATTTGAAATTTTTATAAATCTTGTCCGGCAATGACGTATACGGAAATACGGAATCAGTTGATTTAGCTAATATTTTTATTACATAACAATCAACACATTCGCTCTTACAAAAATAACTTCTTTTCAACTAATTATTTCTAGACGATTTCAAAACGATTATTAAAGTGGGCGTATGAGTCATCTCAAAATCCTAATATTAACATGCATATAATCACGGGTCAGGATTTACCACAACAATTACATAAAGCATCGTGATTGGACTTGGCACTTGGACATCATTCGCTATGATTATCATGCATCCATGCCGTATGCTAAAAACAGCTAAAAACTTTTGCACACAGCACAGCATTGTGCAGCACGTAAGTTTTTGCGAACATGAAAAGGCCGTGCTCCATTATAGATTTTTTTTGCACTCATTTGGCGGTATCCCCGGTCTGGTCTGTCACTGTCAGCAAACTCTGTTGCTATGCAATTGAAAAACACACGAACGTTTCCAATACGTTTTGCATGTGCGAATTGTCGTCTTTTTGCACATGGTTAAAATGAATGTACGTAGTTTCAGTTGTTTTCAGAGTGGTTGAGTCAGTCCCCATATACGTTTTACTGGTTTGGTAAACACAGAACCTCATTTGAGTCTCAGTCAATAATTGGTATAAAATAGGCCGTGAGTTCAATTTTAA
The DNA here is from genome assembly GCA_034698835.1 of Protaphorura tricampata. NCBI lineage: Eukaryota > Metazoa > Arthropoda > Collembola > Poduromorpha > Onychiuridae > Protaphorura > Protaphorura tricampata. The sequence continues at coordinate 1,266 of JAQGCB010000688.1, forward strand.
AATCAGTCAGAACTTTGTGTTTTTCAACACACCGCGCCTCCTAAACTAAACCTTATTTAGTTTTTTAAAACCCTTTTTTAAACAAAAGTACACAAGTGCAAAGATTTTTGCAATATTTCCTAGTCATGGATAGATCTAAGCAAAAACAAATTAGGGAGGAAGAATTACCTCCATTCATCGGAGGACCTACTAAAGAAATACCAAAACACTGCCGTCCAGAGCATCGTTACGCTTATCGGAATGGTGCAGCCAAATTGTCTGGGACAATCGTGAAGGAACTTTCCAAGAAACCAGAAGTATTCCGTAATTTAGAGAATTTTCAACCCAAAGGTGGACTTCAACAAAGACAAATTGTATGTGGGCCAACTGGGATCTCCGTTGAATTCAGTTCTCCACTCCAAGGAATAGCTTACCCGCATTATATTGAAAAAAACAAAAGACCAGACCTCATCAATGACAACGTACAGAAAAATCACGATGATGACGACGACGACATGGGTTCCAAATTCAAGAAAGGAACTTCAACCGTTATTGCTGTCGACTGTAAATGGAAGAATGGGGTCAAATTGAGGAATGCTGTGAGTGGATCAAAATCTAGAGAAATTAATCCAAACTTAAAAACAATTGATTTTGATTTTGAGTCAAAGTTGAAGTTTGCTAAAGAAATGGATCAAGTCTGTGAAGAATATTTCCCACAAGATAACGTTTTAATTCTTGAAGGGAATAAATCTCATGGGAGATACAGTTTACACCAGCCCAAAGAAACAGAAGTTGAAATGGAACCCCCACATAATCCTAGACTACCTTCCGATAAACAAGACAAAGTCCGCCCAGGAACAACCGCAATTGACCCTTACGATGCAACTAACACTGATTACAATGATTTAGTCGAACATAAAATACTCTTGGTTCCAACATTTTCAAAGAGTGGATTCGAGGTCGATCCTACACAACGTTACCGATTCCCATACTCCGCAAAATTCCTCATTGGCTCTAAACGTTATGAGCGATCATTCGAACTCCAACTCCCTCTATCAGAATCACCTCAACATTTCGGCCTCATCTTCACGTTCCCAGAAAAACAACCAAAATCTGCATCTGGTCCCCAAGTAAATGTTGTAATCAAGTCAATGATCTCTGTCTACACTATTTTCCCTCATACCTCTCGCCATTCAAGTCTAACCGTCTATGAATTCCCGGATCTTCCAAAAACAAGCCAACATGCCAGGAAAGGTGGAATTTACACACCAAAAGGACCCCAGACTCAAGCAAGACTGATTGCCAAAGACTACGTTGCAAATATGAAGGATACTTTAAGGGAAGAAAAATTAGTACAACGGGGAATTTCACCCAGAGGAATGGAGCAATTCGTTGTGAACTATGACATTAAGGGCAAGGACCTCGTCAAGGAGAAATTCACTCATCCTACAAATAAATTCTACCGTCAATATCCTACGGTTATGGACGCGAAACACAAAAAGAAGGAAGAAATCACGTCAAAGATTAAAGGAGAAAGTCGAGAGTAATATTGCTACTGTAATTTATCAATGTTATTTTACTACTTGTTGATATTTTAGTTGTTCGCAAAAAAATTGGTCTACAAAATTTATAATTGAAATTGATATCGCGAAAGTCTGACTGACTCTAGGCGATTAAATAAATTGGATTATCTCATTCGAATAACAATAATCGTCTCAAATACATCTCCATTTTATTACCAATCATAGTGTTCAAATGCAAACGATATTATACCTGGAAAAAATATTCTGCGTTGAGCATACAAATATTTTCAGATTATTTTGGTGACTGAAATATTCTACACAAGGTCAAAGTTTTCAGGACTAATTGCTATGAAGAATCTGACCGACTGAGGCCTATTCATCTTATTTTACTTCGTAATCACTAGAAACTGTAGAAAATGTCAAGCATTCACTCACAACCATAATATAATGTTTGTCTTACATGTGTAAGTATGATATTAATGTTTATAGATTCCTAGACGCCTACACAGCCTACACAGCATAATTACACACATGAACTGTGTGTGAAATGATCACGCACACAGTGAATTAGGGTCGATAGTTCCTTAATTGTTAAACCGAGTGTTCCAGAACATTCAATGTCTCCAAATGTACTAAGTAAATAATACTGTACGTCCAAAAATCCAATGAGGAAACAGTTCACATGATTCTAAAGGAAATTAGCATACTTTTATTATAAAGGTACATAGACCTATTGCCGTTAGGCAATAGGTCTATTGTTCAATCGTGACTGGTCACCGTTTGACCCGTCTTGAAAAGTTTCGAAACGGGTTAATTTTGGTAGCATATGATATTATCCTGGATATGGGTCGTTTCTTGACCTCACACTTTTACTTTCACCGATTTCGGTTCAGTTTGTAGTGGAATACTTATGGAATGTTTGTGATCGGTAAAAAAAAGTCAATATCTGTCAGGAAAGACCACAAATCTTCTGCAGATTATCGACCTGAGAAACTGCGCGCCTGTGACGGCAATAGTCAATAGAAACCGAAACGACAGCAAAACGTTACAGTTTGTGTTTGCAATTTGCAATAGCGAATTGTATGCTATGCACTAAGCATGTTTTGTTGCACTAAAGCATACAAACGAGAAGTGCATGAGTCATAAAACTAGACGAACAAAAAACGTATACTCTACACGTTGCGTTACTTGGAAATAAACCAAATGTCAAAGATAAATGTTCAACTAGTTGACAAGGGATGCGATGCAACTCATCATCATAAAGTTACGAATGATTTGAATGTAGAATAATCTTAATTCACAATTGTTTACACGAAAATAGGTGTCCTATTTTGAATATGCATGACAGACGAAATACCAAAAAACTTTTCTTCCATGGGTCTGAATGGTTAGCACTTTCATAAAGAATGGTACTGCTGCTATGCTACTACATTCGGTTACGAAGTTATTGTAGAACTGGTCCTGTTTTTAGTGACAGAATTAGACAGCATACTCGTCGAAGCAACACTTGAGAAGTTTCCCTTGTTAACATTTTTACACATGAAATTGTATAAAGTATATATGTAGTGTACTATGAGCCAGAGATTACATTATTTCTCCAACCATTGGACGTGCGGAGCGGTTCAACTTTACACAGTAGATACGCATTTAATATCTAACTTATATAAAGTAACTGCATTTAGTGACTGCAAAGTTTTAATTGACAAATTGTGAATTAGTACTGAACACTCTACAGTATATTCTGTAAACTCAACAGACACCAATTAATACTTTGAGGTATGGATTCTATTATATTACGAATAAAGTTACAAAGTATTCCGGATTTCCGGAGTGCAAACATTTCGCTATTCGAAGTCACTCACGCAATGATAAGGAAATGCAAGGAGAATATAACCACTTACACGATTTTTTTTTGAAAGTTTGTTTGTGCTTACTTCCACACGATTACCTATTCCACTGAAGAAAAGCACTACTTGTGTATCTTTAGAAGTTTTATTCGATTGGGATAAGCACATTACGTTGACAGCGTGTCTCACTTCTCCCCTACGATACGACAGAAAATCAAAGCCAAGCTCACCAGATTGCGATTGCTTGATGTTTTCTAGCCTCTAAAATTCTCTGCAGCGTAGATAATAACTCACATTATGTGGTTCAAATTCCATACACTTATTTCTGGAAATGTATATAACATAACTTTTATTCCAGTTCCATTGGTCCCCTTTACATTGCAATGCGTGAATTTCAAAATTGACCCAACATTGCATTTATTATTGTAATTGAATACAAATGACACCCTCATTTTTGAAAGTAAGTAAGTCACATGCAATTACAAATGGATTTGTAATTTAATTACAAATGTGATTGTAATTGGTCCAAGTCTATTATTAGCAAAACACACTTGTGTTTGTGAGCTGACTGGAAAGATGCATGGCATAATGAACAATAAGAGTCCGACCGGATTAAACAAATGTTCGGAGAAAACATATTAAGCTTACATAAGGATTGCCATTTTGGAAGGTATGAGAGTTCCTACAAATTACAAAGTATCGAAAGACCGCTCTACCTGGCTATTCTAAACTAACAATACGAGTATCATAAATAACGTTTTTAAGCTTATTAAAATTGAAAGTCGTATTTGATCGTCATCTGTTTTCTCAACAGGGAATACGGTCATGGAGTCTACTATCGAATCTGAGTCTAGTCAAACGACCACACCAAATTTAGAAGCCTCATCTTCTAAGACTTCTTCCTCCACTGCCAAATCAAATCCTAAATCATTCAAGGCCAAAGTATTTTCAAAGCCGAGCAGACAAACGGAGACAAAATCCGGGGATAAAAAGAATAAACTTCGAACTTCTCGAGACATTTACAATCGATTAAAATGGGACTCCGTCTCATTGAACATTGACATTTCATCCGTCTATATTGGCTACAAAGATAGATTCCTAGGAACGTGTGAACTTCGATTCTCCGATTTCCATCCAACCTCTGAAGAAGGTGATATTCCTTACCATAGAATATATTATTTCCGCACTGGTGGACCACCACTTCATCCATTTGTTGGACAAAGTGGTGAAATTCAAGTCAGAGAAGATAATTGGCCGGCTGGGTCAATCATATTATGGGATCGGGAAACACGACAAGACTTGATATTTAATTCTGGTGAATTATTCGGATACAAACCTACAAAACAGAATTTTTTGAAAGATCAGACAATTACCGGAGCTACCGTCTATACCCCGCCCAGTAAATATACCGTTCAACCGAGTTACCAATTCAATCATGATGAAAATATTTGGGAAGCCACAACAATGGAGGCCATGGGTCAAAGTCAATGCACTCCGACTCCGAAATCAACAACAGAGCTAAAACTTGTGAGTTTTAATGTCCTGTTTGACATCTACGATCCTCATGTAGTTCAGTGTGAAAAACGATGGCCATATTTGATTGATTGCTTGGAAGATTCAGGAGCTGACCTAATCGCTCTTCAAGAAGTCACTCCGACATTCCTAACCTTATTAGAATCTCAACCTTGGGTTCAAAAATCATATTTTTTGAGTGAGATTTCGGACCATGGAACAACGATACAACCGTATGGACAAATCCTCCTATCAAAAATCCAGCCTTTTCGAGTATTATTCTCAAATCAGTTACTTGGAAAACGGTCTGTCATCATCAGCCTGTCCATTAATGAAAGATTCCTCCATATTTCGAATGTGCATTTGAAAAGTGATCACAAGGGTGGAGATAACTCCAAGTTGAGACAAGAAATGGTCCAAGCGATTATTAGCACTGTTTCCCAACTTGAAGGTCCAGACGGCGGAAGTGATTTATGGATTGTCGGAGATACTAACTTTAGAAATTCAGAAAGAATAACTGCTCAACGACCCGGGTTTGAAATGGTGGATGTGTGGGAGTTATTAATGCCAACAGAAGAAAGACCGTTTACAGCCGACGTTGAAAATAATGGATTGACAAAGAAACAAACTCAACGAAATGAGAATGAACGTTTCGACAGGATTTTTGTCCGAGGAACTCATATGTTCCAGCCAAAAACGATAAAAATAATTGGGAAATCTCCTATTGATTTTGGATTGGCCCCTCGTGCACGCTATTGCGATACGGTGCCGTGGCATGGTACAGATGACACTGAAATTGCTGCCGAAAATGAACAGCTTTGGTTAAGCGATCACTATGGTTTGGAATGTTCATTCGAATGGACACAGGTTGGCAGTACGAACATCCATACTGCTACTGAGAATAATGACCAAGTCGTCAACACTTCTGCCGTGTCAATTATTCCCCCACAAGAACTTTTGAGCCAAATCCAAGGGATTCGCTCAGAATTCGACCCTGCTTTTGACCGTTGGCCACCTCATATCAATTTACTTTATGGATTTATTCCAGACATCGGCTCAAATTTTGAGAATGCTTGTAAAAAATTTCATTCTGCTCTAGAGACTATGGAATCTTTCCAGTTAACGCTTTCGGAGATTGGGATTTTTCGACACTCGAGGTCATCAACTGTTTATTTGACCACTTCGGACCCCGGACAATTGAGGCAGCTACGGGACCTTAAGGAAAGGTTGGCCCAGGAGTATCGATATTGTGAAAGTAATGTACATGAAGTGTTTACTCCACATTTGACCATCGCTAAATTCGGGAAGAATGACCAAGTGAAAATGGAAGAGTTGGCGCAACAATGGAAGGAGTCTATAAATCCAATAACATTCACACTTGATCAAATTAATTTGATTAGTCGTAGAGGTGGGTTACCTTTTAGGATCAAAAACACAATTTCCTTTGGCCAAATGACGGATGACCACCCAAACATTTTGAACAACTTCTTAGTTGCAAATAAACTGATTCCAATTTCCCAAGAAAAAGAAATCTGGCGCTCTCAAATCCAAACTGAGTTACAAAGAATGTGCAATTTGACTCTTGAAAAATTGGAAGCAATCGGCGGGTTTAAATCAAAATCGCCTATATCCGTACACGTGACCGGGTCAACTTTTATTAACTTCCATGATGACACGAGTGACATGGACATTTTGGCTTGTGGCCCTGCCAACATTTCTCATCAGGATTTTTTCGGAGCCTTCAAATCCGTCGTCGAATTCAGCGACACCGTCACCGACCTTACGCTCAATTCTGTAGTTTTGAGTTCTCTCATTCCAATTGCAAGACTTTCGTTTCATGGAATTGAAATTGACCTAGTGTACTGTAATTGCCCTGACCCTTTGGAAGTTACTGATCACGATTTGGCTCTCATGAGCCCAACTCTTGCTAGTTCTTTGGACGCATTCCGTGAAAGTCGCAAATTGTTAGAAATAATCCCCCAACGTTATCACTCAGTATATCGAACGGCAGTCAGAGCAGCTAAATTTTGGGCGAAACAGCGAAATATTTACTCCAAAACGGTTGGATACATTTCTAGTAATCAAATATCTATTTTGATTGCGCACACAATTTTGAAGAATCCAAATGGCTTAAAAAGTCCCGAACAAATTGTAATAGATTTCTTTGAAATATTTTCTGGTTGGAAATGGCCAGAACCCGTTCAATGTGAAAATGTGCCGATAGACCTAGATGAGGGAAGCACTTCCAGATTTAATAAAAACACGCCAAAAATAATGCCAATTTTGTCACCTTGCTACCCTTTCCTAAATAAATCCAGGAATGTGACAAAGAGCACAAGAACTTTGATCCAAAGGGAATTTCAACGAGGGAATGAGATATTCTCAAGAATTTTTGGGGATTTTGAAACCAAATGGTATCAGGTTTTAGAAAAACAGGAATTCCAGACTTCCTACACAGAGTACTTATGTGTGGAAGTTTGTTTTTTGAATGAGTCAGATTTAAGTATTGGAAAAGGGATACTCGAGTCAAGACTTGTGGCTTTGATTGTTATGTTAGAACAGGAACACTCTATATTTGTACAACCTTATACGCAAATGTTAACTAGAACTGATCATGTTGAAAACATTTGTTCTGATCAACCAAACCATTTTGTTTTATTGGCAGTTTTGGGTTTGGATACAAAGAATAGCCCTCGAGCAGATTTAAGTCATTCCGTCCATTCCTACAAAGAGAAATTTAAAAATTGGACCTATCAATTATGTAAATCTAGTGTGAATATTGAAATTCAAAGATTGTCCAGGAATAATTCTGCTTTGCACTCAATTTTTGCAGAGATTGAAGCGAAACTTAATGATGGGAAAATTGAGAAAAATGTACAAAGTCTGAGTGAAGAGTCCACTATTAAAAGTAAATCAGAAACAGGGACAGAAACAGAACTGAAGCCACAAGATAAACCAGTCTTCACAAATAACGCCGCCGACAATAAGAATAAAGCCAATGATTAGTACTTATTTTGTTTGTTCTGTACTCTGTCTAATTTTAATCGGAGGGGTTTTAGTGTATAAATTCCGCAGCAAATCTTAATGTATTATTGGGTTGATTGTTTTGAGTCCCACATTGTTCCATTGTATGCTTAATTACATATTATGTTGAGTAATGCCAATTTCGTAAAATTGTAATCTGTAGTCGTAATTTAATTATCAATTTTCAGATGAACTTTAGTATTGCTATTAAAAAAATACTTTATTAATTGACATAGCCGAGGCTGAATCAAACATCATGTGCATTTCGTGTGTCGCTTTGCGAGTTGCTTCCCATTTGACCTAGGGATTTACATATTAATTATGTAGTTACCCTAGTAGTAGGAAAAACCATAGTGGAGAAAAACCTCTTTAAAGCAACCAGGGAGGGGGGAGCAGGTCCGAGGAATTTAACCCCAGCACAGTACAGTGTTCTGTACTGTACTTCTGTAGCACTACGCCACATAGTAGACCTGCTATTAATATTATTGCTATTATAAGTATGTGTGCACTAAAAATGTCCGAAATTTTTATGAAAGAATACGCAATTACAATTACAATTAGCTGTGGGCATTATAAAAATCCGTTTATTAAATGAAAAAGATAAAAACTGTTCAAAATATTGATTTTAATAATCGTCTTCAACTTGGTGAACAGGAGCACGGGCAGGCTTCTTCGTCGGAGGCGGACCAGATCTCTTCTTATAAAAACACCCCTGCATAGACACAATCTTTTTGGCCCAATCGATAGTTTTCAATTGTTGTTCACCGTTTGGTGGAAACAATCGTTTACAATTTCCAGTGCAATCCACATCGTCGCAAGCGGTGAAACAAGTTCCTCTCATGTCCACGGATACAGCCTTCGCTCTCCATTTAACTGGAAGATTCTTGCAAGGTCCTTCAGTTTCAAGGCTCACGGAACCTCCTAAAATAGAATAAAAGAAAATGTTATTAATTAACACTAGACAATTTGACTATATTTTAGAGACTGCATTGCATGGGTTTCTTCCATTCGCACATTTTCTGGCAAAAAGAAAAGCATCTTCAATTCTGCTACCATACATTATCGGCCGGAGGGATCGAAGTCTCATCATAGCGAAGCATTGTGTCTTTGTCTTTGTCTCACAATGATACGACCGATTGGTTTTGGAAATTAAAATTTTAAGTTATTAAAATCCTTCGATTATTCAATGTAAGTAATGCCACTGAGCAATTTAGATGGTACCTCATAATTTCTGACCCTTTAAACACATTCCAACGTCACATTAAAATAGAATGAGATAGACCAAACTGAACCGGAATTTTGTACCCTGATCATGTCAACTCTGAAGCTGAGTGAAAATTTTAGCAGAATCGCTCATGAACGAGAGAACAAATGAAATAGAAATATTATCCTCGTTTTTATTACAAAACGAGCAACACAAATTCTCATATCCTAAGACTGACACTATCTTTTAAAACATTTAAAAAATTATGAGCACTGAGTCTGTAGTTAACAATTTGTAATACTTTCAATATTCATATTATTACTGCAAGAATTTCTAACCTTGTAAAAATTCCTCATCGTAAAAGTCTGCTTTTGAACCCAAAGGTCCATACTCAGCAATCAGGTAGTCCTCCTTTTGTGCCACAACCAAAACAAGGAAACCACTAATTACACCGAGAATGAGAACGGTTAAATGCATTTTGGCATTAATTTGAGACCGGGCACGTCTACAAAAACAATATGTATTATTTATTTTAATCTACACCAACGTGAGCAAAACTAAATTCAGACTAAGGACAAGAACTCCACAGTCCATCAACTTTTACTTTGACTGAAGTTTGAGGATTGAGAAAGAGAATGTTGATTGGAAATAGTTTCACCACACCCTTTCTGTACAGAATGCAGATTGTTGGGTCTGATAGGAAACATACAATACAATATACAATACAAATAACACAAGCAAGAAACTGAAGATGCAATGACATATTTATGCAAATCAGGTCAAATTGTAATAGAAAGGCCATAGGCCATCTCGTCTTCTCCTTCTTCTTATTATTCTTCAAATACTTCTCATAATAGCTTGTACACTTACAACTCAAGTACAGAACTTCGTTTAGAAAGGAGGTTGGAACAATGAACTGTTCGACCATCTCAGAATATGTCTAGTTTCGTTTCGTGTATCATACAAGCGTTTACCTCCTCAAAAATCTCATGCATTTACCTCTCTAATGAAACCACCTCAAAATTCAGACCAGCTATTTTTAGGACAGAGTTTATACAAGGAGTTAAACGTCTTTTTCTAACCGGTTTCGGCCGCATGTAAATCTTAGACGATGATGGACGCACATTTGTATGTATTACATTTTAAATCCGAAAACAAGAATATATGTTTTGGATTTTATCCGGAGAATCCCAAGCATCCCCCTTTACAGGGTCTGATGGATATAGTGTCATTACGGTTTCTAGGAATAATCCATAAATCCTTATACATTAGAAGTAATTAGGCAGTAAATAATATCGTCGTGAATTTAACCTCGTGGGTTAATGTCCAATCTACCATTTCAGATTTTTTCACCTGTGATCGTGCAAACGGTTACCAATCTTTTGGAATGAGACATGCACAAACTTTACGTGTTTAATAACAAGAAACAAAAGCAGCCCAGCTTGGTTTTGCAATTAATTGAATCCTAAGCGGAGATGATAGTTAATGCGTGCAAGAGAAAATTAAGCGATGACTTTTGTAATTTCATAAAAGTGATCTAATTTTCTATAGAAATAAAATCCATACAACAACGGACTCTGCCCTAGCCCTCTGTTTAATCCAGTTCAAACCAGGTAAAACGTCAATCATACAACGTTAAATTGAACTAATGGGATCAACGTGCCTACCGTACAACGCTAATCCAATTGTAAAGCCACCTGGCCAATTAATGTGGATTCAGGAATTATCCCATAAATCATCATGTCACCAATTACTGTGAGTAGTTGACAATTAATTCGACCCGTTTCAACTCAATTTGTTTTAGCATTCGCCCAGGTGCGTGGTGGAAAATTTCGTAGTTCACTTCAGAACTCACGTTCAGTCTACGATTGTTTAAACGCACCAAAAACCAATACATACGGAATGCAATGAACTTATAAACGCGTCATCAGACCCCAAATGATTGACAGAAAATATTTTGTTTTGATGGAATCTAGACAATCTAGAGTCAAACTTCCTAGAATTTGACAATTAAAATTTTGAAGTGGGTTCGCGGTTCAATATGAGAAGTGTCATTGGCAAACTTATCAAATAGAATTGAGAGTTAATTGTTAGCACCAGAGGCAGTAAACAATTTAGCATTACGCCATTCATATCCGAACATATCACGTTTTCAGGTTTCTACCCCTGCTAATCGCTTATTGCGACGACAGTTGGTAAATGAAATGTAAACAAGGTGTTTGTTCATTGTGGCGCTGCCCATTTTTGGTATCTGTGGTCAAGAAAACCAAGATTTTAAATTAAAACGCATTTGAATAATATGTTTCATAGTTTCATCATGCTTCGTGTAAATTACAATTGCAATAAATCGCAGATGAAGTTTCAGGCATATGTATGTTCTAAATGTTGACCTTTATAATAAGTCCGAGCAAAAATTAATTAAATTAATAAAATGACGCTTCAGAGACTTATTCCCAGTCTAGAAACCCAGAATTTATTAAAATTGCAGCCATCAAAACTAGACCACCTGATTTTAAAGCTACACTCTACACTCAGAGATGAAAATAAAACCTACCGAAAATGTCTACATTCTTTCCGTAGATTGAGAATATGATCCGAATCAAAAATCCAGCATGAGAGTTTGCATTCGGCATCCTAAATAAACATAATTCAGAGAATCGTATCGGAAGCAATTCTGAAGGATAGTACGATGTTGGAGTCTGTAAGGGAAGAGTACAATACTCCTGGTGCGAAGTATTACGTAATGTAATTTTATCCTGCGAACACTTCAAGAACATGAAGAACATGGTAAACAATGCCAAACAAAAGGTCAGTGTTGTAACATTTTATGCGGAAATGTGGACCCTCTTAACATTTCAAAATCACATGCTTATGAAACAATGTCAATTAATAAGACAGATGTACGTCATAGAAATCTGAACTTGAACTTCAACATTGACCGTGATGTTCAGATACGAATTTTGTGAACTTTCACAAAAACATTAATCCCGACAAAACATGATTGACAATATCTAATCTGTGCCTGGTAGTATATATACCGGCACAAATATTGAATAGTTCTCATAAATCGAAAAGCCAATTTTATTAATTTCAAGTCAAACAAATATTTCCAAAATGAAAGCAGTCTATGTGATCCTAGCGGTCGCAGTCTTGTATCCATGTCTGTCTGAACAGCGAGGTAAGCATTAATCAGTTTTAAAATCAGGTTGAATTGAACAGACTTAAGAAATTGATTAAACTTTTTTAAATTTTATTCGTTTCAGTTGTTAAGGAAGCTGATAGAGAATGTTCCATAGACTGCACTGGCCTCCAGGACGGGCAATACCCAAATCCAGACGATTGTCAATCTTTTTGCTATTGCGTTTCGGGTAGAAGTGTCTGGACAGATTGTGCCTTGAGGGAAACCACTGGGGAGCGTCTGTACTACGACCCTAACATCAAAGTTTGTGTTTGGCCGGCAGAGTCTGGGTGTATTCCACAAAATCCAGAGCCAACAAATGCCCCTGAACCAAGTACTGTAGAACCTGAGCCGGAACCCAGCACCGTAGAACCAGAGCCAGAACCCAGCACTGTAGAACCAGAGCCAGAACCCAGCACTGTAGCCCCTGAACCCACAACCACGACCAAGAAACCTACAACCCAAAGGCCGAAACCAACATGGCCAACTCTCCCACCCCTACCAACATGGCCGACCCTTCCACCTAAGCCAACCTGGCCAACACTTCCACCCAAACCTACATGGCCAACACTACCCCCATTACCGACATGGCCGACACTCCCACCCAAACCAACATGGCCAACGCTTCCACCTAAGCCAACTTGGCCAACACTTCCACCACTACCAACCTGGCCAACACTTCCACCACTACCAACATGGCCGACACTTCCACCCAAACCAACATGGCCGACACTGCCTCCATTACCAACATTTCCCACTCTTCCTACTCGGACACCGAAGCCAACAACAACGACCACTGAAGCCGCGCCTGAACCAAGTACCGTGGACCCAGTGCCGGAACCAAGCACAGCAGCACCTGAGCCCACCAGACCAACTCGTACACCAAGACCCACAACTGTAAGACCAACAAGACCAACTCAAACGCCACGACCGACGACTGTACGACCAACCCGGCCAACCAAACCGACAAGGCCGACCCGACCCCCAGGTTCCGATTCTTCAAGTTCTGAATCCGATGAGTCCCTGGAAGCTCAAGGTTTGAATAACAACCACGTTGCTCACATACGACCTGTACACAAACAAGGATCATCGATCTGGAAAAATTAGAATAGAATGTAAACAACTGTGTTACATTTTTAAATAACCATGAATGTACTAATTAGCTGGACTAATTTGGTATTACTACGTTAATCGCAAGTAATGTAAGAATACACTGAAAATAAAATAAGTTCTTTACAATAAATGATTATGAGCATGCATATTTCGGTAACTGTATTCTGCAATTTAATTTAATAATTTTTTTATGAATATGAATGCAACCCAGCGAAGAAAATCCTTCATTGAAAGGAACTTAAAGGACAGTCAAAGCAGTTAAATCTTTTGGCCTGTGAAAATGGACTGGCTAATATACCTCGACCTTAAAAGTCAAAAATTGTATCTAAGAAAAGCGTTAAAATGATCGGAAACGGGCGACATTTGCACGAGGGATACTTCCTAGGTTTTCATGTTACATTTCGTCTAATAGAAGCCCTGGCTTCTAATTACAAAATCGAATAATCTGAACAAAGCTTCTATCAGAGACCCGGCGTATATTGGAGGCAGGCTTCTATTAGAGAAGTACTGAAAAATTGAAAAGTGTACCTAAGAAAAGCGTTGAATTATGAGATGGGTACAGTCGACACCTAGGAAGGAAGTCTTTCCGCCCATTCTCACGTGAATTGAGTTGGCGAGTAAATTGAATTTGTACTTTGGTTGTCATCTGCCCGGACTCTTGTTTTCTTCCAGGAATTCCGCCCACTTCCTACAATTTTCTCCAGACACAAATTAATATCAATCACTCGCACAATTCTTGGAGTTCTGGACAAATATTTACACACTTGAGACGTGGCTCGATCAAAGTTGTCGCAGGAAGAAAAACAAGGGGAAGAAAACTGGAACTGGACTTGGACAGGGCAGCGCAGCGGTGTCCACCAAAATAGTTTAAAAAACTTAGGAATTTTTGGTAAGACAAAAAAAACAACATTATTTTTACTTAATTATTCGTCAGCAGTCAAATTAGGTGGGGTAACGACTAAAATTGTGACTGATTTCAAGACTGGTATGCATACGTCGGTTTCATTTTTTCCCGTACATATGTACGGCGAAACGATTTTAATTTCATTTCAATTTAAAATTTTCCCAATGAACTTTGAATGAGAAGCACCTTTTTGGAATTTTGAACGTACCTAACCGTGGGATTTTAATTATTGATTAGAATTATTGGATTCAATTGTTAAATATACTGATTCTTGGAATTATCTGATTCTGATTCTGGTTGATTTTGGTTGCAGGAATGTGGGAATAGACGATCTGCCTAAAGCTAGTGGTTGTGGTTATCCTGTGTCGGTGTGTCGTTTAAAAATTGAAGTGCAAACAAATGGCAAATGAAGGAGAGGTGAATCAGTGGGGTCCACGCGTAGTTAAGATTTACAAGAGTGACACAGGGTTTGGATTTAATGTCCGAGGTCAAGTGAGTGAGGGTGGACAACTGAGGAGTATCAATGGAGAATTATACGCTCCACTCCAACATGTGAGTGCCGTCTTGGAAGGAGGAGCTGCAGAGGTTGCCAGTGTCAAAAAAGGAGACAGAATTCTTGAAGTGTAAGTCAAGTTTAAGTTTAAGTTTAATTTTTTTAATTGCTGTAGAAATAGAAATATGAATATAAAAGTAGATTGAGTTCCAATAAGCGACAGCGGTTCTTACACCGCGAGAATTTTCTCTTTTCTTCGTATTGTCGAGTATTTTGTCAAAAAGTTCTTTGCTTATTCGAAGTCTATTTCGGTAGTGAGAAGATGACAGAAGAGAACACAGAAAAGAGAAACGAGAATTCAAAATAAATTCAACTTTTCATAGCCACTAACACACGAATTACATGACAGCTGTACATATTAACTCTTCGTCGTCGTCAGTTGAGTCGCGAAGATCTTATTTTGTAAAAACATTAAGGGCAAGTGACACAGAATTAGAATTAATATTGTTCAATGTTTCAGCTTTGATTGTAGAATTTTACATTAACATGAGAAAAAATTGCATGTATTACTGATATGCTGACGAAAATGAGTACCGAACCGAATATTAAACGCTTGTCATTATTCTGCATCTGCAACCTTTTATTCGACGGATATGCCCAAAAATAGCGAACATTCCGCCTCCCTTAAAACCGAATATTCGATAACTATTCGCCGTCGTCAAGTCGTCACGCTAAATATTTTAAATATTAGTTTTACTTTCTATTATTCGTGGTGTGGTTCAGCGAGCCCGTTCAGCTCTGATCTGTACAATGCACAACCATTTTGTTTGTACTCGTAGGCTATTATAATTTCATTTCTCAAGTCTTTGTTCCTAAATTCTCATTCCGAGTCCAATTTCAAAATCATCATAACGGTTCAGAACAACACCCATAAATCAAATATCTGAATATATTACACAGTGGCGGGGCATAATATCACTATGAAAAGTAATTACGAATTCTAAAGCTTTATAATTTGCTACTGTCTTTTGATCTGTCAACTCTCTCAAAATTGAAAATTCCAGTTCGACGCAATACGCAATTGTACATTGAACTGACTTTGTTTAGATTTCGCAGTTGCATTTGCCTTTTTTTGTCTAAGTTTTCGTGGCTGACTTACTCGGCATATCCATCTGAGTCTGACAGAAATAACCGCGACACGGCATTCGTAGATTTAACGGTTATTTCGAAGCTGATATTATCTAAACAAACGAAATTTTTATTTATTTACAATATTTATATTATTTACATTCATCATACACTTATTTGCAATATTTTCAAGCTTCTGTTTATTTTACTTTTTCCTCGCTTGCTTGCTTGCTTGCTTGCTGTAACTGCACTACTGAGTTTGAACATAAGTCAATACGAGAAAGAACAGAACAATCCTTTAGTAAGAATTCCTACAATAAATAATTGCTATCGTATTATCGGTATCACCCTTGTCGAAGTTTTGCGAATAGGTTACTTCATTTAGAGTACTTTGGTTAGTTTATTTACTAACTAGCCAATTAAGTCAATAATATGACAGACTAAGAGCCGGTTAAAGTGAAAGGATTGCATGAGTGTGTGTTTGATAAGGAAAGGAAAGGTTTAGTTTTTTGCTCATTTATAACAACATGGAACACACACACCTGTATGTTTTATGTTATGTTTTTTATTACAGTTTAGTACAGTCATTGGGAGATGTTAAACTGTAGGCATTTATACATTTTGATTACACATAGTTACTTATCTAACCCCGGCACAGGGCACAGTCAAGAACTCTTCAATTTCAATTCAATCTTACGTAGACAAACCTGTGTGACATACCTTATGTTCTTTCGAAGCCAGCACATCTTTCAATATTAACGAAGGAAACCTTTCTAATTCATATTATAATATCAATCTATTCCGTTTGCACACGCATTGTCAAATTATTTTCTACCGTCAAGCACTCAAGCAATTCAATTTCCAAGTTTTCGTAAACTTTGTTACTTTAACTTTGTAACTTTCAATTGACTATATTTTGTGCTTTGTTCAATCGCAATGTTGGCAACAGACGTTTCTATAATGTACTACACTCGTCAATATCAAAATCAAAGGTAAAGTTTTCCTTTTAGGTTTAATTGACGTACTTTCTCATTCATGACTGCCTGGAAAAACTTTTAAACATTTCCAATCATTGAAACAATAGGAACCTTTGTAAAGTTGTTCTTACTTTATTTATGCAGGATAGCTCATAAAATCAATTTTCAAGCTAACCACCTCTCTCACCCCAACACACATACACGAACGCAGAAGTTGGAAGTTACACGAAAAATTTATATACTTCGTGGGGAATTTAATGTGGTATATTGAGCCACTCGTAAGAATAAACTTAGTTCTTGGTATTTTAGTTAAAATATCCCTGTTTTCTTTGTTGCAGAAATGGGACCAACGTGGAAGGTGCAACTCATCGCCAAGTCGTTGACCTCATCAAGTCAGGAGGTGACATGCTTACCCTGACAGTCATTTCTGTTTCACCGCAGGTAATTTGACAATTTTCAGTACTAACAAGACTCGGATCGTGTCATCTGATATAACTAAGAAAAACGGATATCCATCAAATAAAAAACTGAAACCCGATTCCTAGTTAAGTTGGCATAACCTTTTGAGGCTAACCTAAATAACTTGATCAATGTATCATCTGAATTCGACTATACAAACATTTTTGTTTACTTTGTCAGGAGGCCGAACGTCTGGAGCCGAATGAAGAGACGACGAATTTTCCATCGTATGACTACAGTGAGAAGCGCTCTTTGCCGATCTCTATTCCAGATTATCAATACAAGTATAATGACAAGGTGGGGGAGAAGTATGTCGTGTATAATATTTATATGGCTGGACGACACCTCTGTTCTCGTCGGTACAAAGAATTCTGTAATCTCAGCAATAATCTCAAAAAGGAATTTAGTGGATTTAATTTTCCTAAACTCCCCAGCAAGTGGCCCTTTGCGTGAGTACTACGATTCAGAGAAAATTTTAATTTTAATTTATGCCGAGCACTAAATTTCAACGAATGCGTTTTCTGAATTATATTTTTAGGCTAAACGAACAACAATTGGACAGTCGGAGACGAGGATTAGAACAGTTTATAGAAAAAGTTTGTGCCGTTCGAGTAATTGCTGAAAATGAATTGATGCAAGAATTTCTAACGGATGATGATCATGTAAGTAAAAAAGAATACCAATTCCTTCTTCGAAATATAATTTATGATCGGTCTAACCTAATGTATCGGTACCTTGGGATACTTTGACACATGTTCTTAATAGAAGCTTCTG